>OU015493.1:8832793-9002793 GCA_907164885.2 Dolomedes plantarius | reverse complement strand
CCTTAACAACCTTCCCCTTTTTTATTAATCACGCTGCGTGGTATTTATACTAAGCGCGTATGACGAAATTAGCATATCTAAAGCAGCTTCTTTAATTCATTCACTCAAAAGTTCGATTCTTGTGAATCGAATCTTGTATATACCTTACACTGGCCTCCCTCGAAAAAAAAAAATTAGGTAACTGAGGTCTGAACGGCTTCAGTTAACTAATTGAAAACGCGTGCTGGTCTGACTTTTTACATAATGGGTGGCAAAGTCAAAAAAACCTTCCACACGTTGTGTGGAGGAAAAACGCCACTACCATTTTACAAAACTAACCCCGAAGGGTCCAAGTGACACCATCAATCAGTGGATTTGCAGAGTTGCGGATACTGGGCTGGCCAACTACGCCCTAGAAGAGCTATTTTAATTAAAAGTGTCAACACAATTGCACAGCATGACATTTCTTGACTGTTTGTATCTGCTCTCCCCCAATTTATAATGCACATGTGTCATGTTTTGTGAAGTTAGTATGTTAGTTAGTTAATTATTACATTATGCAGTATGTATTTTTTTTCTAGTCACTACATGTCCCCTTCAAAAATTTATAAAACAACAGTATGCCGTTTTTTTTTCAGTGGCTCACCCCTTCCCCTCAAAATGTTTACACAGTATATATAATGGGGAATTTCAAACCAATTTGGTTCGGTTTTATTAAAGGGTGGGAGTTAGAATAAGAAAGTTGATACAAGATTTGTTCCCCATGAATGCAGCAACTTCCTAGCACCAGTCTGTCCATTCCGTGGAATCTCTCTTGATGGTCGCAGTCCTAGTAAAGGGGTTCGTTGACCGTGTGGGCATCCTTCGTGCAGCAGGTCGTTGGTCCTGAGGCGCTGGTCCGGCTTGACGATGGACAGGAGGTCTCTTGGGAGGAGGATCTTGTTGGGCGGCAGAGATCTTTCGTTTCCTTTGCGTCTGCTTCCCCCGCTTGTGTGGATGTTCGAACGGCTGAGAGTCAGGCGCCGACGATGGAAAAGTCATAGGAGTCTTTCTTTTAACTCCTGACCGGGGTTCCTGTGCAGGAGTGGAGCTGCTTCCCTCATGCAGGTTATCACCGGAATCGTGAGTAGGGGGAGGACCGTCTTCGTTGGTGACCCCCGAGGGTCCAGCATCTTGTGAACCTTGTGAACCTTGTTGCACTTGATTTGAAAACAGGGTATAGTCTGCACGGTTTATATACCTCTTAATCTGGTCTATATTTGCGGGAACTTGCTGTTGGCCTTCTTGTAAGGTAACCACTGGGCCTGCTACCTTTTTTATTTGGTACGGACCTTGAAATTTCGGGCAAAATTTCCCTACTATGCCTTTACTGGCGTTAGATAGTGAGTGGGTGGCTTTTAAAACCCATTGCCCAACTTCAAATTTCTCCTCCCTACGATTTTTATCGTAGTATATCTTCTGTTGCTTCCGCGTCTGGTCATTAACTTGCTTGACCTCGCGAAGCATCTCCTGAATATCAGCTAGTTGAAATTGAGGCGCTTGCCCCGGTACGAAGAATAGACTGTCTAAAGGGGTGATAATCTTTCTGCCTAGAAAAACTTCGGCAGGTGTTTTGGCTGTCGAGTCGTGGACGGCCGAACGTAATGCAAACGCAAACTGCTGTATATGTTGATCCCATGTTTTATGATTGTTTTGTATAAATGCGCGAATCATTTTAACTACATTGCGATTTACCCGCTCCGCAATATTCGACTGTGGTCTATAAGTGACCATTTTTGCATGTTTTATTTGAAGCCTGCGACACAGGTCCGTGAAAACTTCGCTGACAAACTGAACACCGTTATCGCTAATAATTTTTACAGGGGCACCATATCGCAAAACATAATTATGTGTAAATGCATCAGCAACTGCTTTGGCTGAGGCTCTACGCAGGGGTATAATTTCGGTCCATTTTGAAAAATGGTCGACTATCACGAGTAAGAACCTGTATTTTCCACTTGCACTACGGGGATATGGACCTAATAAATCTATCCCTACGATTTCATTAGGGAACGTGGCCACGATACTTTGTAAAAAACCCGCGGGGCGGTAATTTGTGTAGTTAGTACGCTGACAAGTGTCGCAGCTTTGAACGTACTGGGTGACCCACTTCCTCATTTGGGGCCAGTAAACCACCTCATTAAGTCGAGAAAAAGTTTTTCGAATACCCATATGGCCGGCTGTAGGTAAATCGTGAAGAGTATGTAGAATGTGTGTTCTCATTGAACATGGAATGACGAATTTCACCATTCCGATTTGTGGATGATTTGTAGAAAAGGAGATCATCGACTAGTTCATAGTTCTGTGCTCTACCCTGTATAGCATGCAAATTAACTCCGGAAAATTGTTCGGGGTTTTCTAGGTATTTAACTATATCTCCGAATTCCAGGTCTTTACGAAGTTCTTCTTTTAACTGCCTTTTATTATCGAGCACAATAGAAGTGAGCATTTCACATTGAGTTATCAATTCCCCCTCTGGGTCTCTGCTTAAAGCATCCGCTACCAGATTTCCTTTCCCCGGACGATGCTTAATGATTAAGTTATATTCCTGGATCTTTAATGCCCAGCGAATGACACGAGGCGTAAAATTTTTGCCCGAGTATAATCGGGTTAAAGCAGCATGGTCAGTTATAACCCGAACTGGCTGTTCTGAGAAATAACAGCGAAATTTTTTGAGTGCTACGACAATAGCCAAACATTCCCTTTCAGTGGTTGTATAGTTCCGTTCAGCGGAATTTAAAGTTCGCGATGTGAAAGCGATAGGTTGGTTTTCCTGCATTAGTACAGCGCCGATTCCGACATTAGAAGCATCCGTTTGCACTACGAATTGTAGCTTGTGATCTGGATGGCGTAGTACCAGAGCTTGGATCAATTTCTGCTTTAATGTTTCGAAGGCGTTCTGGGCTTCAGAACTCCACGTAAATTTAGTGCGTTTCTTTCGCAATTTGTAAAGCGGTTCGGCGACTTCCGAGAATGCAGGTATAAATGTGCGGTAATATGAGCAAAGACCAAGAAACGACGAAAGTTGTTTTCCCGTTTGTGGGATTTGAAACGCTTTTACAGCGTCGATTTTAGATGAATCCGTTTGAACGCCCTGACGCGTAATTTTGAATCCTAAATGCGGTAGTTCTTTGCGGACGAACTGACACTTTTTTGTATTTATTGTTAAGCCAGCCTGTTTTATCAGAGAGAGCACTTCCTGTAAAAGAGCTAAGTGCTCGGTTAAAGTTTCCCCCGTAATAATTATGTCGTCGAGGTATACGGCAACGTTCTTTCCTAAAACAGGCCTTAGTACTATATCCATAAGTTTTTGGAATGTGCCAGGTGCCCCATTGAGTCCAAAGTGCATGCGACGAAACGCAAAAGTGCCTTTTTTTGTTATAAACGCCGTTTTTTTAACGTCTTCGGCAGCCATAGGTACTTGGAAAAACCCGGATGTTAAATCTAAAGTAGTCATGTATTTAAATGACGTTAAACTATGAAGAATATCCTCAATTATTGGCATAGGATATGTAGAGAATTTTGTTACTTTATTCAGCCCCCTGTAATCAACTGCAAATCTCCAGGCTTCGGGATCAGTAATAGGCAAGTTGCCTTTTTTTCGACATAACACAACCGGACTTGCCCACGGACTATCGACCGGTGAAATAATATTTTGGCGAAGCATTTTATCAATATGAATGTCTATAACATTCTGCTTGTTTGTATCGTACCTATATGGGCGGGCACGAATTGGGGGACTGTCTCCCGTATCAATTTTGTGAGTTGTAACGTGAGTAATACCCGGCTTGTCTGAAAATACCTCGGCAAATTTGTTTAAAGTAGTCTGTAAACGAACTTTTTCGTTTTCTTTTAAGTCCGTTTTCGACAAGTCAACCGGAACGGGCAGCACAGCTTCTTTGGACTGTTGGTGCATCTGCACCGAGATAGAATTCTGCTTGAAATTTAGTGCTACATTACACGAGTAGCAAAAATCAATCCCTAGGATAACCTCCTGTTGCATATTTCGCATTACATGAAAAACAAGGTTGTTCGTTTGGGATTGTATACTAATGTGTGTCAATAATGAGCCTAATATTTGACATTCTTCCCCTTGAGCTGAAAGTGTTCGTAATTTATTATGTGTGTTTAAGCTCTTTATGTCGTAATGCGATTTGAAGTACTTTTCTGACATGTACGACCTTTCGCTGCCGGTATCAAGTAAAGTTGTTATGGGAATTGAATCAATTTGCAAGTGCACATAAGGTAGTTGCCCATTTTTTAATGTAAGCACACTAATGTTACTATAACGTTGGGCTTTACTATCATGCCGTCCACGATGTCGATTTGAAACTCGCGAAAAATTTTGGCTGGGGTGTATAAAACTTCTCGTACCTGAATTAGGGTAGGGGATAGCGAAGAAATGCCTATTGTCATGTTTAGCTAAAGCTTGGAGGAGGGTAACCTTGCTTGAAATATTCTGATTGTCTAAAAAATCTTGAACACTTGGCTTCAAACGTTGGATAACTATTTTTAAGATTACCGCTTCCGTCACCCCTTCTAAATATTCCTCACACTTGGAAATCTTTTCCATAGCAAAATCTAACGCAGACTGACCTTCACGTTGCCTTAGCGCATAAATTTCCGCTTCTATTTGACTTTGATTAAAGGTCTTGGGAAAAGCGTGAAGAAACTGTTGCTTGAATGACGAATAGTCAAAAATCAGATTACTGCTTTGCATACACGTGTACCACTGATATGCACTACCTCTTAAAGCGGCTAGAGCAATTTTAAGTTTATCCCCCTCTGGGGTGCATTGTTGTTGAAAGTAATGCTCAATTTTCTTTAGGAATTGGCTTGAGGGGCCGCCATTGAAGGTGGCTTCGAATGGCGCAATTTGCTGAACCATAATTACCCGAGGAAAATTTCCAGCAGGGTTTTGTTCTACAACACTCATTTTTAAATAGTATATAAGTACTTGCAACAATTTTATCACTATAAGTACACAGTACACCAGTTTTTAATTTCAAATATGTTGTTCGTTATAAATGTAACGAGAACAACCAGGGTATATATAAACTTTCGGGCGCCAGTATAGAGTATTTACTCAGGGGCACTCTATTTGAATTTGAAACAAACACAGTTTATACATGAAACAATGTTTATTGAATTCGTTGCACATATAATTGGCTTTTACAGCAATAAGCATACGTACTACTTGTACGGAATATATATAATATCATTCAATAGAAATACCCATTTCGAATACTCACAAACAGTAAGTCAAACCAGCAGTTCTGCCACGTAAACTTTGGGCCTGCTAAGCACTAGCGCAGGATAACACCTTTTCAACCTTAACAACCTTTTTTTTTAATTAATGACGCTGCATGGTATTTATACTAAGCGCGTATGCCGAAATTAGCGTATCTAAAGCAGCTTCTTTAATTCATTCACTCAAAAGTTCGATTCTTGTGAATCGAATCTTGTGTATACCTTACAAGTATTACAATTTTAGCGTGACTAAGGGACTTAATCGATGTGGCAAGGGGATCAAAATAAGTAATAACATCTAATTCAGTCTTCAAATTATTTTTTGAATACAGGGGGGGGAGGAAATAATTGTTTAATAACTCACGAGTGCGGCAGTGAGACTGTCACTGAATCATTTATTTCACTTTTTTGTGTGTGATGTAATGACACCAAATGATTGACCATTATCATCGAGTACTCGCTTCTGTTTTTGTTGTTGCTGTTTCTAATGCCCCTTGGCTGGAATGTAATTCCAGACCAGGTCCATATAGGCTTCGGGCTGAAGAGTGCGGCTGAGGTTTTTTATATAGCACCTCAAGGGTTCGCAAGTTCGTCTTAGCTAGGTGCCACCTCAATTTCAACCGAGCACCCCCAGGGGCGACATCTGGGGGGATCATGCCCTCTCCCAGCTTCTGTGTTTAAAGGGACCATAGGAATATGTGATGAACTACGTTTCCTAGGTCTCGCCATCTAACGCAGAGATTTGTGAAAATAACATCGGAAAGCGAGTGTTCGTCGATGTGAGAAAACGGAGTGATCTGATTGGTCGGCTCCAGGATCTTTCGGATTGCTTCACCAAAGTGAAGCAGCTTCTAGTTCAATCGGTACTGAGGTAGAAGAAGTCTTTGGCTATCTGTAAGCTGGATTTCTATTGGCAAGTAAGAGAAGGGGGAAAGAAAGTGATTGGACAGTAAGGAAAGAAAGATTCATGGTTCAGGATCCGTGAGTTCAATAACTGTAGTTTGGAAGCATTATTCCAACTATTTACATTCGAGTATGGAGTTAATTAGATTGGATCCTGAAAAAAGTGACTTATTACTCGATGGCCCAAAACAATGTTGTCACTGAGTGGCGTTCATCCTTATTATTTGAGAAATTTTTGATGAAATGTTAGGGATCCATCTAGTGCTTTGACACTCGAATTGCAAAAATTTTCAAAAAGTGGACTGAACCGATTTGGCTTGGAAATGGCTCAAATATCAACTATACAAGGCAAAAAAATTACAGAAAATTGGGACAAGTTTTTATTAAATGTCTTTTTCTATCAAATGCCTGTTCTCTTTTATTCTTTTACGGATTTTTTATTTTTGTTTTCTTGGTAGAGGCAGGGCCCGATTATGAACGCTGGGGGCCCCTGGGCAGATGCTATTTGGGGGCCCCCTCTTACGGACATTTATAAAAATACATACTATTAGAAGTACTAGGTGCATACACCAAGGTGGTTTTGGGGGCCCCTAGCATCAGGGGGCCCTGGGCAAAGCGATAAAAAGCCCATGCGATAAAAAGGCCCTGGGTAGAGGGGGAATAACTGTAATCCCGTATCTCTGACCAATAAATGCGCCATAATGAAGCCCCCCCCCCCCTACCTCGTCTTTTGAGATTGAGCGTTTACTTCAGAGATTCTTAACCTGTGGTCCGCGGATTACTATGGATTCGGAAGAACATGGGAAGTGATCCACAAGTTGGCAGTGACAGAAAAAAAATGATAAAAAAATTGGTTTCGTCGTTTCAAAATGACCGCGAATTTAATAATTTTCTAAAATTGAAATTTTTTATTCCGGATTTTTTGTTCAGATTCTAGAAATTCCTGTATTTCTTCCGTTTTCTGGCGTCTCAAGGATGAAAAAAAATCCCTGTTCTGCTAAAATTCCTAAAATATTTTCTATGACGTATAATCGCAACGTCACATCTATTTCGCAGAGTCTCAGCCATTTTAAAACTAGTGAAGCAAATTCAAGCTTAAATATCTCGTTCATTTTTAAGTTTTCATAGGTGCGAGTCTTCCAGAAGTGGCCCTTTGGGGGAGAGGGGGAGACTGATCTAAATTGAGATAGCATCAAGGATGCCAGGGCCCGATTTAGAAAATTCTTGACTATAGGCACAACTCGGGATGGGGGCCCCCCTAACACTGATGTGGACGGAAAATTTCCAAAATTGACACACAAAAAAAAATAATCATGAATCATTGTGAAAGTATCATTTTACCAAGAATTGGCTGTTTAAAGCGTAGAATCCTAGAACATTATTAAATAACAAAAAGCAATACAACATATTAACTTCATCATTAAAATACCAATACAATGCAACCAGAAAAACTTATTAATCCCTTATATACACTATAACATACATATGATGAACTATGCATATAACTATACATATGATGAACCAATCAATCAAATTTGAAAGGATATATAAAAAAAATTGCTATTTAAAAAGGTAAAATTTAAAAAAAAATTGAATTGGGAACTTTTTCTTTTAAAATAAAAGTTTTGAGGGGCCCCTAACATTCGGGGGACCCTAGACCCGGGCCTACCGGGCCTAATTGAAAATCAGGGCCTGAAGGATGCAACGTTGACTCACCTGTATGGTGCTAAAGTTGTCAACAATTTCCGTGGTATACAGTGTGAGTGTCTCGGGACGCGTGACTCTCCATTAGTAAAAAAATTAAATTAAATTAAAAATACTCTCTAAAATTCGCTAAGTTATATGTAAGACAGAAAAAATACACTCTTAGACAACAAAAAAATTGCACCAAGAAGGAATTATCCGAATGGGACGAAAATCGGTAGATGTGATGTACATGTACAGAAAAACAAATGATTACAATTTGAGAAAAATTGGAAGATTTATTCAAGAGCTTCACAAAGTGAAAAAGTCAATAACGTATTGGTCCACCTCTGGTCCTTATGTACAGTGGCGTAGCAAAGGGGGGGAAAGGGGGTCTATCATGCCCCGGGCGCCACTCGCAGAGGGGCGCCAATGTAAGATCCATATATTATATTACTATATGTTTTCGAGGTGGATGCCAATATAAGGTCTATATATTATATTACTATATGTTTTTCAGGGGAGGGCCCCAATATAAGGTCTATATATTATATTATTATATGTTTTTCGGGGAGGGCGCCAATATAAGGTATGTATATTATATTACTATATTATTTTGTGGGGGGCGCCAATATAAGGTCTATATATTATATTACTATATGTTTTTAGGGGAGGGCACCAACATAAGGTCTATATATTATGTTACTATATGCTTTTCGGGGGGGAGTGCCAATATAAGGTCTATATATTATGTTATTATATGTTTATCGAGGGTGCCAATATAGGGTCTATATATTATATTACTATATGTTTTCAGGGTGGGGCGCCACGAAGGTATCGTACCCCGGGCGCCAGTTATGCTCGCTACGCCACAGCTTATGCAAGCAGTTATTCGGCTTGGCATTGATTGATAAAGGTGGCGGATGTCCTCCTGCGGGATATCGTGCCAAATTGTGTCCAATTGGCGCGTTAGATCGTCAAAATCCCGAGCTGGTTGGAGGGCCCTGCTCATAATGCTCCAAACGCGCTCAATGGGGGAGAGATCCGGTGACTTTGCTGGCCAAGGTATAATTTACAAAAATTTTGAGACAATGCTGTTTCTGTAAGAAAATTGTTGAAAGAAAATGCTGAAACATAAATGGCTATTTCACAGTATTTATAAAACACTGTCCTTATTTTATTCTCCATCAAAGTATGCAGAACGTTTATCAATTGCTTCATTAGTAGAGTTTGAAAAAAATAAAAAGAAACAGTTTACCTCAATCTACTGTTTTCTGATTTTAAATTAATAGCAGCCATTCTCTTGCGACTTTACTTTTTTTCTCGGCTGTTATGTAACAGCAATTTTTTTTTTTTTCGCTCGGCAGATTGTTTTGTGTAGAAAAATGCTGGTCTGCTTTGTTTTACGAAACAATGTCCAAAAAAATATCGGCAGAAGATAGAAAATGAACAATTTTCCAACACAAAAGCGATAAATCTGTTATAGAAGTATCGGAACCGCCGAATCACACTTATTCTAGTCTTCAATGCTAAAAGGAACTGAATAGATAGAAACCATAATAATTTAAAAGAAAGAAGTGCATAGTTTAAAAAGAAAGGATGCGGTCATCCATTAAGCCTGTACATTAAGCCTGCGAGATCAGTCCTTCATTGTGTGAAAAAAAAAATTTAAATTCAAGGTTGAATGAAATAAAACTTGCAGTAGAGGTTAATGAAAGGGAATTTGGTATATGTAATTCTTCTGAAACAGTAAGAATCATAAGTCAGGCGGATGCATTGGCCGTTTCTAAAGAAGAAAATATATCGTATATGTGCAAGGAAAAAGAAACTCGTAGCTGCTGTTCACAAAATCGATGAAAACTTCGTATAGTTGTTATTTTCGTTCATTAAAGCAAATTTAGTATTTTCAGCTCAGGTGGTCAAAGACTTGTCTATAAAAAAATAGAAAGTATGTGTATGGAAAAGCACACAAAAAAAATATTGTTCAAAGCCATTTAAACACCTTCTCTCAGCACATTTTTTTCCTGTATTTCCATTAGTATTGAAATGAATTTTCTTTAAAGTCTTCCACACCCACCTTAGTTCATTTCATGTGCAAATGTAGCACACCTTATATCGTCCAATCAAAGTCATACATCACAAACTCTAGAATTCATTCGCTTTATTTGACTTGTTCGCATCTACGTTTTAAATACAAAGTATCATAAATATTCGTTTGCCTCTAACAAGTTCACAAGCCTCTACAAACACTGCTTGTCTTTTATGTATCTTTCTATAATATTTTTTAATAGTAGAAATGTAGTTACCTTTGAAAAAATATTACAGTTCAAAGAAAAATCATTAATTTCTGGAATTGTCCTAGAAAAGATATTAAGGATATTCTTTGGAAGAAAAAAAACACGTTAAACATTCTTCAAAATAAGAGTCATTTACCATCACGCAGCATACTGATCTCCTTTTATAATTGTAACAAGTAATATAAAAAAATATTTCAAGTCAATTCCTACTTAGGTCAACAAAGAAAAATTTTATTTTAGTTACTTTTTGGCGGGGAATTAAACTGATATTGGCTCGATTCTGTGAGCACCATTATTGCCGAAAATTTTTTCTCCCATATAAAACTAAAATTAATTAATTAAATTTAATTAATGAATTAATACACTGAAGTGCCACTGAATTAGGGATACCTACCTAGTAACGAGTTGGGCCTCCTCCGGCCTTGATAACGGCTGCCACACAACGAGGCATAGATTCAACAAGTTTCTGGAAACGTTCCACGGGAACGGCTTGCCAAATATTGGCTAAAGCTGTCCATAATTCAGTAAGGTTCTTTGGTGCTGTGAGATGGCCTTTCACGCCTTGTTCCAAAACATCCCAAAGATGCTCAATAGGATTTAAGTCTGGGCTTCTAGATGGCCAATTCATGACAGAGAAGTCAGAGGAATGCTCACCCAACCAGCCAGTAGCCAACCGGGACTTGTGAGAGGTACAGTTGTCTTGCTGGAAAACTCCATTACCGTACGGATAACAGAACAGCATAAACGGATGGAGGTGATCACCCAGCAACTCTACGTACCGAATTGCATTGAGGGAGGTTGGTACACGCACCAAAGATCCCAAACTGTGCCACGAAAAAACACCCCAGACCATGATTGAGCCACCATGCCCTTGTACAGTTCCAGCCAAGCATGCAGGATCCATGGCTTCATGAGCCTGACGCCATATTCTCAGCCTCCCGTCGGCGTTAAGTAGTCGGAATCTAGACTCATCACTCCATGCTACTCGTTTCCAGTCCTCTACACTCCAGTCTTTGTGCTCTCTTGCCCAGGCAAGACGTGCAACCCGATGGCGAGTATAGAGCAATGGTACTCTCGTAGGTCGACGGCTCCCGAAACCTATACGGTGAAGCGAGCGTTGCACAGTCCGTTTACTGACTGTACGACTGGCACCGTCATTAAACTGGGTAGTAATTTGAGCTAATGTTTGGCTTCGCTGGCTACGTACAATACGCCTGAGCCGTCTCTCACCTCGCACTGTCAAGGCTAATTGTCCTTTGCAGTTTGCCCGATCGCTAGTTTTTTTCCACCATCCATGTATTCTTGGTATACTCTTGACACTGTCGACCTTGAAAATCCTAGCTGTCTGACGATTTCGGAAATTTAATTGCCCATGCGTCGTGCACCTACGATTTGTCCGCGATCGAAGGCGTCTAAATCAGACAGTTTACCCATACTGTCAATTCCAACAACTAATTCAGAACAACCACGGTACGCGCTATATATGCAGTTACCACAGCGCCCTCACTTGCGCATACATGATGCGCAGCGCTACACAATTTGCATAGGCTTTGCTATCCCTAATTCAGGGGCACTTCAGTGTATTTCAAAAAACTGTATTAACATCAAGTATCATCCACTACAAGTTTAAAAAAAATGTATTTGAACTTGAGTGGATGAATAAAAAGTATTTTATTAACGACTGAAAATTTGGACAAGATATATAAAGGGAGAGTGTGAACTAATACGTAGTAGGAATTGAAAAATAGGCTGAAAAATCCTTTAGAGAATTTTAAAGTTTCCGACCTACCTTTCAATAAGAAAGCAGCAACAGCACATAATATGAAACTTATGCGAGTTACTTTATAATGTTCATTTTAATTTTCAGCCATGAAGCTGTATGAAAGAACTGCTTCAACGGAGACTTCTCCGGAGAAATGAACCGCCGACACATGGCGACATATGTTATTTCCCCCTTGGTTTTCCGAATGAATGCTATGAAAAAGGTTTTTTTGAATTGTTGAACAGATTTTAAAATTTTTTCTGCAAAGAGAAAGAGACTTGCATGATTTTCTGCGAGATGCATTGGTGGCTTAAAACTGCTATTTATAACGAATATGAAGAGAAATACAAGCTTATTTCCTGCTGCTAAGGTAAGATCTTTATCACTTCATATGAATATTTGGGGTGTATAACCTTTGTCAGAAATGTTCCAGAAAAATCTTTACCTGTGTTAGGGCCTGTTCACATAGGAGTCCGTTGCGTTGCGTTAAGGAAAAGATGACGTTAAGGGCTTGTTCACATAGGAGTCCGTTACGTTGCGTTAAGGAAAAGATGACGTTGAGACGAAAATAATCCAATCATAGGCCTCCAAACGATTAGCAATGAAATTTTTAACACCTATGATTGGTTTATTTTCGTCTCAACGTCATCTTTTCCTTAACGTAACGGAACGGACTCCTATGTGAACAGGCCCTAAGACGAAAATAAACCAATCATATGTGTTAAAAATTTCATTGCTAATCGTTTGGAGGCATATGATTGGTTTATTTTCGTCTCAAAGTCATCTTTTCCTTAACGCAACGCAACGGACTCCTATGTGAACAGGCCCTTATTCAAACACAAGAAATGGGTGTTTTTCAGTCACCTGACATGTGTTCTGAAGAGACGTGGCCTCGGATGTGTTTCCATGTAAACTCACTCCGTGGCAGTCCTGTGCTTAGCATCCCACTATTCGGCTTGTTGGCGTATTTAGTTGGAAAGGGACGTGGTAGACGCGAATTCCAAGCAGAGAGTAAGGGCCTGTTCACATAGGAGTCCGTTGCGTTGCGTTAAGGAAAAGATGACGTTGAGACAAAAATAAATCAATCATAGGACTCCAAACAAATAGCAATGAAATGTTTAACGCCTATGATTGGTTTATTTTCGTCTCAACGTCATCTTTTCCTTAACGCAACGCAACGGACTCCTATGTGAACAGGCCCTTAGCATCAAGTTAAGTAGGGAAAACCCCAAGTGTTTCCCTGCTCTACCACATCGCTCCTATTCCCCTGACCTGTCACCACGTGAAAGGGAAGCGTCATGAAGATATTGCAGCCATCCAAACGGCTGTGGCAGATGTCCTGAGAAGCATCCCGGATGCAGCTTTCTCTGCTTGCTCTCATGACCTCCAGAATCGGGGGCAGCCGAGAGGATTATTTTGACAAGACCTCGGACTATTAGTTGTTAAGTTGAATAAATTATTTATTTACGAGCTCAGTCCTGGAACTTTTCAGGCAAATGTTATAATAGTAAGAGAAAAATCCAGCTGCTGTGTTGTAAGGAAACATAAATTTAAAAGGGCTAAAATTCTGCATTAAAAAAGGGTGTATTCCTTTTTTTATCAACCACTATATCCTACGAGAAAAAAGATCATAACAAAGCTCCATGCTATAAACAATTGTAAATAATTATTAAAATTACTTTTCTAGAGGAAATATGTCTATCAAAAAAAAAGGTGTGTGATACTTACATGTCAGAAAATGTACTATTTTTTTAAACTATCGAAATTGTTAACGAAAAATTTACCTTCTTTATCGATTATAAACAGAACATGAAAACTCAGTCAAGTCTTGCTTTTTGGTGGAGGGTGAGTTTTTTTATTCGGCTTCTTTTCACTTCCTATTAAAAGAGATTATAGTAAGATAGTAAACAGATAATAGCATTAATGTCCTACTTCGATTATAATCGGAGGTATGACATTAAATTTCTATCCTGTGAAAAATAATTATTAATCTAATATTTTTCACCAATATTTTTCACAGGATAGAAACTACATCTCTAAGTTCAAAAACTTTTTTTCAAAGTTTGTGGGGTAAAGGGGATTTTAACGAGTTTATATTGAGATCGATGTTATATCTGATTTACAAAAAATGGCATGTCAAAGAAAGTAAAAGAAAAGATGGCTCTTTGGAATAATTCAAAATTATGATATTAAAAAAAAGAGAGAGCATAAGTACTAAACATAAAAGTTACGATAATATTTGGTTGGTTGATTTGGGTTTATTGGTTAGGTTGGGTTGGTTATTAAGGTCCGATAATATAAATGTCCGGCAAGTAAGCGTAATGGCGATATCACATTCATCGGTAACATCTCGTTTCATGAAATCCTTAATCAGTCACAAATATTATTAGCTGTTTATTGGATTGCTCTAAAGGTCCCATTCTTGAGGTTGCTCGCTGCGGGGACTGCATTTTATGGCTTACAATAGTAGTTATGAGAGATTCAACCCCGTTTGAGCACTGTAGTCCAAAAGAAAAATTCATAATTTAACCAAGCACTTCTTTCAATCAATTCGAAAAGATCGATCGCACTGGTGTAGTTTCATCTTGGAGACTTTCTCCCATCTGCCCACGTCCATGAGAGGAACGTAGAAATGGTTAGTAATTGCTAGAGCTGCCGGGACTTCAATAGGTCATGACATCATGCCTAATAATGATTGGAGGTGATGGTTTAGGATCAAGCCTCCGTCGTATTGGACAGTGCCTGACATAGCAACTGAGGCCTTCCAGGTTGAGATCCCTGCTGGTGAGAAATAGACCGCAGCAGGAGGCTACCCCACACTCTAGCCTTGGCCAGCACTGGCGCTCCCTCCCGAGACTAACGGGAGCCGTAAGTAAGTGGTCAGCATACTGAGAGTCATGAGTATGGCGGTACGTGAAAAAATTTGGAAGAGAGAGAGAGAATTTTTAAAAGGGGTCCGAATAGCGGATGCTCTAGAGCAGCCGTACTCAACCTTTTTATTTCTCGAGCCACATGCATAAGTTTGCTACGTTACGCGGACCGGAACATAGTACACTATACTGCCGTCCTAGATATAAGAGGCGTATCTCAATCTCAGATACGGCTTCTCAGTTAAATATAAAATTATAAATAATTTTGCTTAAAAAACCTGTTAAATTAAAAAAAGGATATTTGGATAATGAAGAAAACTAAAAAAATATTAAATCCTGCAATATTCAGCAGGTGCGGTACATTTCTATAATGCAGGTACATTTACAAAATCGCTCATACCCAAAAGTTTCGTTTTTTTTTAGATACGCCTCTTATGCTTAGGACGGCAATATACCTCATAGTATAGTGGTGTAAAAAAACAACTCAAAACCTAAATGTATTCAAGAGTTTATTTAAAAATGAATGTGATTTTTGATGTTGAGACAATCTTTTGACTATTTTAGACAAATCAGGCATATAATTGCTACGTGCTACTCTCAATGCGTCATCGAGATCAGAATCAGTAAGCCAATTTCTATATAAGGTCTTCATATTTCATTTTGGAATAAGGGCCTGTTCACATAGGAGTCCACTGCGGAGCGTTAAAGTATTGAAATATATTTAACCAATGACAAACATCCAAACGATTAGCAATAAAATTTTTAACGCCTATGATTGGTTTATTTTCGTCTCAACGTCATCTTTCCCTTAACGCTCCGCTACCGGACTCCTATGTGAACAGGCCCTAAGGTGTTGTTCACAAGCATATGTGGACAGGCATCGTGAGCAGCAAATGGCACATTTTTGTACAATTTTGCATTTTTCAGGCACATGAGTGAGAGTGCCTCGGACCGCATATAAAGGTTTGGTGGACCGCATGAGGCTCGTGGGCTGCAGTTTGGATATCCCTTCTCTAGAAACCGAGAAATCAGCGAAGACCATCGCCGTGCAACTAGCAGGGGTGGCTCGAAAACGCGAAAAGAAAACGCCCCAGCATTCGGGGAACAAAGGCATTCTTTTTAAGATCTTTAGTCTAGAATCGAAAATTTCTCTGTAGATTGTGATTCTTGAAGAATCTTGTTTGGTATATTTCCATCCGGTGCTGACATCTTGCTCATATATTATCAATAAAATTTATTCTACACCCATGATCCCTGACGAATATTTTGGTTTCATTTTTGGCATCTGCCGGAACCACTTGTTTACAACATGGCGGCAATGTTGCTGCCTACAGTTAAATGTAATGTACAATGTTATTGTAGTCACATGGTGAAATAATTTTTGCGAGAAATAAACTATTAAAACATAGAATGTTTTTTCCAATTCCAATGGTATAAAGGCAATTAAATGTAACATTTTTCCATTCTGGTGCTTTTCCTGATGTCTGCTACTAGGTCATTTTTAACAAAATGGGCATGGAACTTCTTGAAGTGTCTCTACAATACAATATTTTTCAAGGATCTTATTATTTTGAATTTGTTGGGTGTTTTAATATTTTCAAGAGTCTTAGCTGTTACACGTGGTAATGCTCAATTTTTAACTTTATCTGCTGACCGGTTTTTAATTTTAAGATTTGCCATGTTAAATATTTATTTTTATTAAACTTATTTACTGATTCTACATTATTTGATGTCGGTTTTTAATCTCCTAAGAAATGAAAGTAAAATACGAGACTATCTTATGCACATATCTGTTAAAAAGGATGTCAGTGTTGTTTATCTTGCACAAATACACAGGTTTGTGACAGGAAAAGACTTCATTGTATATGGAACAAAAAGATATTTAATATAGTCCAGAAAATTTCCTGATGTTATAAGAAATTGATTAAACACTCAGCTTCATTTCATTGAACCCTCAGATAATTTAATTTTCTACTTAATGATACTTCTATACATCAACTGCTTATAAATGTGTTTATTATTCTGCATACCATACCCTCAAAATATTTTATGTTTGTAATTCCATAATTATAGAAATCTAAAAACTGTGATACTATTTTTAAAAGTGTCAACCTGTAAAAAGTTTAGTTAGAATCCTTAATATATGTAGTATTTGGAAAATATTTTATGGAATGTTTTAATCATACACATAATGCTTGTCTAAACATTAAATTCAAATTATCTTACTAGAAGTAGTGACTGAGTAATAAACTAAATTATAAAAACTGTCCACTGAAAACTATGCAAGTAAACTTATCTTAAAGAAATATTAATTCCTGTGTTATCTATTTCAGTCAAAATATTTGTATAGTATTCCTAAATTTTCAGAGGAGTATGAAGTAATCTCAAAGTTACAATATTTAAAGGGAGTATTCTTGAACAAAAGGAATAAAGTAATATATATAAAAGTGACCAAAAAAATTGATCTGTTGTATAAGTAAGGAATGTTATTTTATAAATTTTGTCTCCCAGATTATTTTGTTAATTTTATATTATATTGTTCTTAATAGATTTTATTTGCAGTTTTTAATATTATATTTTAAAATATTTAACATCCAATGAAGTTTAAAATGTTAAAATAGCCATGTAGTATAATACTAAAAGTTCTTATATGTGTAAATAAAATCAGTACAGTTTGTTGATATTTAATTTTCTGAATAAGGAAATTTTCAGTTAGTCTTGTTTTATAAATCTTGTTAACATAAATTTATAGTAGTTCATGTATAGTCTATTCTTAGAAATTCAACTGTCTCTGAAATTAATATTAACCTTTCTAAAGATGCTACATTATATCACATGATTCTATCTATGTACAATCAATAAACATTTGCTTGAATGTTTAAGCTTGTTACATAGT
Organism: Dolomedes plantarius; assembly: GCA_907164885.2. Classification (NCBI taxonomy): domain Eukaryota; kingdom Metazoa; phylum Arthropoda; class Arachnida; order Araneae; family Dolomedidae; genus Dolomedes; species Dolomedes plantarius. Next base: position 8,985,114 of record OU015493.1, on the reverse strand, counting down.
CTAATTTAATGCATAGAAGTATATTATGCAACAATTCTATTTGAAAATGTGCCTAATAAACAAAATAATACCAATTTTTGGTGAATTGATTTAATTCTATGAAGGAAATATCTGTAATAGACATAATATAATATAAAAAAGTTTAGTTTTTAATGTAATAGTATTTAGATAGGGTTATATAATTGTATATATCAGGAAGTATTTTGATTTTTAGTGTGCCTACATTAGTTAATTTAAAATGAATAAAATCATTATTTCTGTGCTGTAATCTGAGAACATATTTATTAATACTGAAAATTTATAATAATCCTATAATCAGTTGAAACTAAATTTAGTGGAAATTAATACTAGTGTTAAAAAAGAATTATTTTTAAAAACTGTCATATTTGAGTAGTTACTAACAGGGACAACATCCTACAAGCAGTAGTGCAATCAAAATTGCAAACCTGCATTTATTAGTAGTTGCTTTGCTTTGAACTGGAAATATATACTATCACTACTAGCTTCTTGAAGGATAAAAGTTATAACAGATAATCTGTTGTTATTATTTTAGAGGATTCTGTTAATGATAATAACAGATAAAACTTATGTTCAATAATTTTTCTGTAGTTGATGAATGATTTATTTTTTCACACATAATATGCAAAAAGATTTATCATCAATCAACTCAAAATTAATCATTAATAACTAATATTATTCTATGAACTATCAATTATTTACTTTATTTATTAAGTATTAATTTGAAACTGCTGAAAAGCAACTATTTTATTTGTTTATATCTGTGTATCGGGAGTAAAAGGCACTTAGTCACAATGATTGAATTTCACAGGAGAGCTTAAAGAAATCTACTTAGGGCTTTTTACCTGGATACAATGATAGAACATGGTGCCATCTTCAACTGGCAAGGTCTCTTCTATATAAACAGTGAAGTAAGAGCTTTGCTTGACTGAAAATAGTGCAAAAAACATGAAGGAATAAAGTTAAACAGTCTACTTTTAAGAAATAGACTTGGTGCCCTTTACCTTCGACACATAGATATGTTATTTAATTTTGATTTTAAAAAAATCCAAGCAACACTTAGATTTGTATATATTTGTTTATTCTTCAGATTTTGATGTTCCTTGCTTTATTACGAATAACTGCAGCAATATTACTGGAAATGTGATATGTGATACTCAAGCTGGAAAGTGCTCTTGTGCTGAAGGACATATTCGCATGAAACTGTATCATCATTGCTTGCCATGTAAGATAATTATAGTTGAAATTTATTAACAGTTAAAATTTTCCCTGACTTTTAAGAATTGTTGGTCATGTAGCTGTAGGATAATGTTATTCTGTTTATGAATTATTTATCATTGAAACTAGTTTTGTTCGGGTATGGGCTTTTAATACTTTATACTTAATTTTTTTCTTTAGTAATATTAAAATTTGAGATTTTAGGGAAGTTTTTCCTTTAGCAAAATTAACAAATTCAAAAAAATTATTGAATAAAACTTGATGTAATGTTATTCATGATATCATGATGCTAAACATCATGTAGCATTGAGAATGACATGCTATTTAATTCAGCATGCATATCACCCTACAAATTATCCTTGTGACTCCTCATGGGAGAATGTTGCCATTGCCTCAGTAGCCTACATAAGAAGTTTGCCTGGGACCACCACTGGGATGTGAGACTGGACTTCATTGTCAAGAAAATTTATACTTTGAAAGAATTCTCCCAATTGCCAGAGCTTGAGCTGCCTAATATTGGATCATGAATCTATCTGGCTTTAGAGTGTGCATGACACCAACCAATCATTTATATATTTTACAATGATGGTATCAAAACTTAAAATTTTTTAAATGCCCCCTAGTTTTTGTACTTTTTGGTAGACTATTTTTCATTCTTTTCAGTTTGTTTTTGTTAATTGTATTCGGCTACATATATAAGTTTAAGAAAAGGTAACTATGACTGACATTCAGGTAACCCTAAACTTAGGACTCTTTTAAGACCAAAATTGTGTTATTTTCTTGCAGACCTAAGGTTGGAGTTTACATTTGTAAAAATTATGAGAGTCAAAGTTAAGAAAATAAAATAAATTTGTACAAAATCTACCAAAATATTAATCCTTTGTTCTACATTTATTTATTTTAGATCTATGCCAAAAGTGCTAAAGATAGTTTACAAAATGGTTTAACTTATTTTTTAAATAATTTCTATAAAAATCTCGCAGAAATCTCTTATATTTGTCTTAGTGTCAAAAGTTACAACTTGGCACTTCCTTGTCACTTGCTACATGTAAAATTTTTTCACTGCTGAGCAACATTGCTAAACTATCTTGTGTAGGTCAAATTTGTGTCTGCTCCTTGATCTTTTTTATTTGTGTTGATTAATTTAAAAAATTTATATGGAAAAATTGATTAAATGCAATTATAAAAATGCTGAAAAAAACAAATATTCATTTACTGAAATTATTTATTGCCATTTTGTATGTTTACAGCCCTTCATATTAATGTTCAAATGAAATACCAGAGTATTTTGAAGTATCTCATTAGTTTTATGGTTTCTTAAATTTTATCTCTAATAGTTAGTACTCACCCAATTGACAACTTTGCTAGGTGTACATCAGTTGTATGAGGATTCAACATCATGCAATTTTCCCCTAATGCTTAAACTTGGTTTTTATTTAATTTAATTAATTTATTTTATTTTAGGGGTAAGGGAGCTTGTTGTTAGTATTCAGCTCTTAGTAATCCATGTAACAAATTTTCTATTCTGATGTATTTAACTTAGTTGTGATCATTCATTTTTTTATTCATTTTATACAGATGTTGGCATGGGAGAATATTGCCAAGATGATGAACAGTGCAGAGAACTAGATCAAAATGTTATATGTAGTAAATGGTCTCAAAGATGTCAGTGTACTGCTGGATATGAAAGAACTGAAATACAGGAGAATAACAACACAAATCTGTGTCTGAAGGGTGAGAAAATTTTTTGTTACATTTCTTGATTCTTATATGGTTTTCTGTAGTAATAAGTCGCCTTTATGTGATAAGTTTTCTTCTGACGAAAAGTAATCTGCACACTCAATTTATGATGTAAATAAATACTCTTCCTATTGTATTGACAAATATAAATTATATTTATGTGTATGATTATTTATTAATCTATTTTTATGTGTATATAATAAGGTAGGGAATATGCTAATTGGAGGGACTGCATGTATGCCAGTTTATCAATACCTTCAAAACTACTGGGTGAAATGGTTATATTGATTCGTAATAAATAAAAAATACCCTTTTTTTTTTAAAGATATTTTATGCTTAAATTTTAAATTTTTCTCTTTTATATACTGCAGCTCTTCTGATTGTTACATTATCATCTGATTTTATGTGCTTTCTACTGGTGTCTTCATTTTTTTGTTCAAACCCTTTAAATTGAGAATATATGTACTGTTTCCTACATCTAAGTGAAGAATTTTGCTGTGACATTCACTTATATTATAATAGGTAGTTAAGCATTTTTTAATACTCATGTATTGAATATTAAATTGTACAACTTTTGATGAATACAGATGTTAATTGGTGTGCTGGCTCACAATATTTACCATTTCTTTGACATTGTTTAAATGAATAAGAAATATTTTGATAATGCCAAACTGGCAAAATTAACAGAGATTGCATAAAATGTCAAAAGGGTTGCAGATGCTTTTATAAGTAAATGGAACTGTTTATGTTTAAAGTGCAGAAAGAGAAGCTGTTTAAGAAATAGTACAATTCTGTGCAGAAAGAGAAGCTGTTTAAGAAATGGTAGAATAATGAGTAGCAAACATATAAGAAAGGAGCATCATGGGCACTAATATAAAATAAGTGCTAATTGTCTACACAGGCTACTGAAGCTGTAGTACTATAGTTCTCTAATGTTTCAATGTATAACAGGTTTCTTTAAAGCACAAAAATATTGAAAATATTTTATAAATTTCCTTTGGGTATATGTACAAGGTTTATGTGAAAAATGTCCCCCTTCCTCCCCCCCCCCTCCCAAATGTTTCTCAGTTGTTTCTCAGAATATTTGTTTATCTCTATTTAAAACATTTCCCCCTTTTTTTTTATAAAAAAATACATTATTTTGGTAATGGAGAAAAAAAAATTCTCTATTACCAGAACCATTACTTTGAAGTCCATGCATTAATGCTAATGTCTTAATACTAATAGTAATTTGCATTTATCAATGTTTTAAAAGTAATCTGAGCAGGATGATCTTGCATGTAATTAACATGTCCTATTTATTTTTTTAATAGCTCCTCTGGCAGAGATAGAGCCTTATTTTGTGCATATATTCAGCAGTCTTGATAAAGTACATATTGTTTTAGGATGTCTTACAGGAGGCTTAGCATTACTTGCATGTTTTGCTGGTATTTTACAACTTGTCAGGTAATTTTACTGCTATGGAAGTAGTTAATAATTCATGTATATGGTAATTTATGTTAACATGAATTTTTCAACTAGCTAAGAATGCTTTATTTTACATATATTTTCACTCAGAATTAAAGTTTTTGATTGGCAAATAAGTTGTTAAACACAGTATTTGATACTATGTAGTTTTGGGGGAAATTACATCCTAATTTGTACTGTCATACACAAATTAATTCTCTGGCTCCATATTGTATACTAACTCAAAAATTATAAACAAGAGCTACCTTTCTTGAGATCTTTAGTGAAAAACTCTACTTGTAAAAGGTTTAATTTTAATAAATTGTATATTATAAAGTTATAACTAAAACTGTAGTACCAAATATATTTGCCCAAAATTCTCCAAGATATTTTGACATTTAATTGTGTTTTACTAAGTAACAAGTAAGGCAATTTGAAGCAAAATACTTTGAAGAAATCCTAACTAATAAGCTACTGTCCATTGTACAACCACAATTCCATTGGAATATTTACTTATGTTTTTAAGACATCCAAATTAACTACTTTGGTTCTTGTACCTCTTGTAAAGACAGAATTAATTTACAAATTATAGTGTTAGATATTTATTTACAGGTAATAGTTTCAAAATATTGACTAAGAGTAAACATATTAAATTGTATCTATTGTTACATTGCAATAGTATTTGGCTTTTTCAACCTTTTTCATTTATGGTACTTTCTGCTAATTACTTAAAACTCTTGTATTAAATGGAGAAATTTTTTTTTCTCCATTTTGTAGACTTTAAAAAAGTTTTCTTTTTGGGTACTATGAATGACTATGAATTATGACTAGTTGACTATGAATTATGTTGTATATAGAAAATCATAAAAAGTTAAATGTACTGACTATAAGTATCTAGAAGTAAAATATATTTAAGATAGCTATTGGATTGTCCAATCCTACCTCCACCCCCAAGAAATTAAAATCTCTCCCAGAAACAGGAATATCCCACTAGTAAAGGATACTGTGTCAGCCACTGCTAATATTAACTGCATAAATATTGGGAAGGTCCCTGTAAATCCTCATGTAAAGTGAGGACCCTATAACATTTGAGTCTTTTTCATTTTGATATGAGAACTTTAAATTGTTCACTCTTTCAAAAATATTTTTGATAATAAGTGTATTTTAGCCAGGATGCAAAATACTGCATATATCATTCTATCTTTTAATTGGTAAGGGTTACCTTTTTCTAGTGTCTCATTTGAACCCTCAACTTAAGTTTTTAATTCTTTCTTCACTGAAACAGCTGTAAAATATGTGCTTTTGATAACTGTGTCAGAAATTCTTATCATATATTGCTAATTTATGTCTTTGCTTGTTTATTTATTCTGCTGTGTTAGTGTTATATATCAGGGAAGATTAGATAAAGAAAGCTTTAAATAATTCTAATGAAAAAGTATATGCTATAATTTTGGGAGACAAGCTACACTGATGTGTACACACCTATAACAAAAACAGGCTGAAAAGAATTTAAACTACATAGAAATGTGGCACTGGTAGAAATTCAAAATAGCCCCCATATTGAGCTTTCAACAACTCAGAACATTTACTTCCTAACCTCTTGGGAATCATTTTTTAAAACCACTTCAAAAAGAAGCATTAAAATAATAATGCTAAACTGTATGCCCTACTTAGATTTTAATTTTAAAAAATTAGAGGGGAGAGAGCAAATGGTCAGAGTTTGAGTATGAGTGATTGTGTGAGAGAAAATATATCGAAATGCTGGTTTTCTATCCCCTCCACAGAACAATCAAACTTGTGATAGCTAGGCATACCATTCCTATATTATGATTTTTGAATTCAAGAAAAGTTAAACCATTTTTCCTCAATATCCAATATTGAAATGTAGGTAAAGAGTTTGTCAGGAGAACACTTTTATACCAGGGGTTCCCAACCTTTTTCCTACATCGACCCCTTTTAAAAGAATGATTTTCTTCATCGACCCCCTCATATTTTTCTCTATAATATACAGCATACAACATAATTATTATACTAATAATTGCACATAAAACACCTAAAGATAACAATTTGACTAAGAATATGAACAAAAAATTAGAAAAAGTGGTTCATTAGGTTTATGTTTTATATTTGTATTATTTTCATTTTTATTTTCACAAGTATAAACAAAATTTCAGAAACACAGATTGTAATTGCACAAACATCACCAAGAGAAAAAAAACGAAACTGCTTGGTTGCATCGAGAGGACCCATGTGCTGTTTAAGGTCCAGTGGATTTCCCCAGTTCTGCCTAGTGTTGGTACACAAATAAAAGCTGACAGCAGCATTCAAGGCATGTACAAAAGCGTCATGACAATCGAATTTAGATGCATGGATCACTCTGCTTTATGCAAATCTGCATTTATACATAGTAAAACATATATTTCTCCGGTCCGTTTTTGGTGGCTTTTGTAATAACAGAGTTTGGAGAAGGAGAACTAACTCTGAACTTTATAGGTTATTCAGAGAACCAGTCATTCTGAAGTATCATAAAATCCAACGCATGAAATAGATCAGACACATTTTAAAAACGAACAATGAAAAGAATCTTTCTGGCAAAGCCAACAGGAGTCAGAAAAAGAAGCAGACCCAGACTGAGGTGGGCGGACTGCCTCCAAAGTAGGGTTGCCAACTGTCCCGGATTGGCCAGGATTGTCCCAGAACTGGAATCGCTGTCCCTGATCCCGGATGGATGCTGAATTGTCCCGGAATGTAGCAGAAACTATTCCATTTTTTTTCTTTAAAATTGAAATTGACATCTTGTAAATCCGCTGAATGGTTGTGACGTCGTAGTAATCCGACAGGTAGCGTGAACGTCACAGACTAAAATTAAAGTTGCCGCGATATTTATTTACAAGATCAATTTATATACAGATCAGGAAGTACACGGTAATGGCACAGATGGTTGCAATGACAAACTATGGGCAGAGTATTTCAATAAGCATGAAAACTCGGTCGAGCTGATGAAAATTGTGTCTTTCATTTTGTCCATCCCTGCAAGTAATGCTTACCCAGAGAGAGTATTTAGTCACATAAACAGTGTGTGGATGAAGGCCAGGAATAACATGAATATCGACTTAGTGAAGGCGGAATTGCAAGTACGACTTAATAGTGAATCGTGCATAGAATTTGGAACTTTTCAAATGCGGACTCACTTGCAAAAGAATTGGTGATTGCAGCAAAAAGTGAGAGAAAATATTATTGGAAAAACCCATAAAAATATAACGTTAAATTTGTTATTATAAGATTTAAAATTTTTATTATTATTATTATTATGTAATAATAATATATATACATATATATATATATATATAATAAAGATTATATAATAGTTAAAATAAAAAATATAAAAAATAAATTTTAAAAAAACTGTTTTTTTAATTTTTTCATACATAAAAAGTTTCCTCAGAAAACTAGGTAATGGCTGACTGATAATGATGGTTATGTTCAGTTTTGAACTATTTGTCCCGGAATCGTCACAGAAAAAGTTGGCAACCCTACTCCAAAGTGACTTTGTCTCAATCAATGTCAGAGACTGGAAAGCTGTGGCGCACAGAAGGAAGGACTGGTTCCGTCTTCTTGAGAAAGCCAGGGTCCTACCAGGACTGTCGAGCTATTTATGAATGAATGAATGAAAACAGATATTATCTAATAATTACATTCCTAAAAATTTAAATTAAATTTTAAAATAGAAAAATTTATCATAGACCCACAGTAGACCCCTGGAATACTATATAACAGCAGTTCCCAATCGGTGGGTCGCGGAAGGGTTACAGGTGCGACGTGACTCGATCCTAAAACTATTAAAATGGTCTTTGTGTACTTTTATAATTGTAGTTTTTATCTTCACCTAGGAACACTTGTTAGTGAGTATGAAATCACTTGTTGCATATATTGCAAACATATATCTATTGTTAAATTAATAACTGTTTTGCTACAAAGTGCTTGTATTTTGTCAACCATTTTCAAATCAGAACACAAATTGTTTATCAATAATGAATCTGTATCTTCAAAAAAGCATATATATATATATATATATATTTGCAATATTTGATGGTAAATTATATATACATAAGGAAGGGATACAATACAAATAAGGTTTTTACTCCACCATGGACCAATGGACCGTGGAGGTATTCCGATAAGGAAAGGTGGGTCGCCAGCTGCAAAAGGTTGGGAACCACTGCTATAGACCCTTTTTTAACTTCCCATCGACCCCCCAAGGGGTCCACCTGGACCCCATTGGGAATCTCTGTTTTATACATTACACTACACTGTAGTGTTAAAATATCAACTAAAAGGTGCACAGAGGCCTTTAAATTTCAGACACAGAGTTGTTTCTCTCAATATATATGTTTTTAATTTTCATATTATAAATAGTTAAAAATCTCTTCAAATTTTAGCATTTCTCTTATTTATCTCTTTTAAAAATGTAAACCAAACATTGAGTTGCATTATTTTTACATCATTTACTCAATTACTGTTATTAAAATGAAAATTTCAGCATTGTTACAGCAGAAAAATCATTCTGCACTCAAAAAAGAAAAACAGCCCTCTTTGATTCAGAGATTAGGCGAGTTTTCCGATTTCCTACAAATTTTCTGATAAATTTTATAATTGACAGAAATACATCACCTGTGTTACTGTATATAATAGTTATTGCTTTTGCTAACATATATCTTTTCTGGATGTTTCTATTGTAGAGATGTACATCAAGCAAGATTTTTAGTGAATTTTGTAAGAACTTGCGAAATCATGATCTGGACTCAACTTATTCTTTTAAATATTTTACTCTTCCATTAACGCTTATTATGTTTTCATCTAAAAGAATGGAATTTAATGCAACACTTTTATATTCAAAGTAGTTTATAACCCCCATCAAGAGGTGATTCATCATTTTCATCGGGCATTGCTAAAAACTGTACTTAAACGGCAGTAAACAACAAAACAAAACTAAACTAAATCAAAACTAAACCAAAACTGTTTCAAAAGTGAATGACTCACCACACAGCAGGCATTGCTAAAAATGTTACTTAAACAGCAGTAAACAACAATAAAATAAAATGTGAAACACAATTTAATTAACATTTAAAATTAAACATTAAAAATGTTGTTATTTAAAAGGAATATGAAAAACCATGGAGTAGAATGAATTCGAAATTCAAGTGAATGACTCAATTGAATAAATGATTCTTTTCAATGGATATTTTAATTTGAAGATATTTCAAAAACTAAACGGTTTTGAGCTAGGGAAATTTGAAATTTTCATATTTTTTAAAGAGCTTTCAAAATATGTAACTTTTGTGATATTAATTTTCAAGAAAAATTTCAGAAAATGGCTTCGCAATGTTAAGATGTTCCGGACTTGGTCTGTCCCAGAATGGTTACCTACACTTTTTCTACTCTAGGCATTTATATAAGTAAAGATGTAAACCAGTTAAAAAATTTCTATTGAGAAAAGTAGGTGTATAATAATGATGTATTGAAAAATGTTTGAAGTTTTTCTAACGCTATTTATTATTGTGATATTTCTAGAAAGAAGTGGACCAGGCCTGGTTGCAGCAATGAACGAGACTCCCAGTTCTCCCCCGATCTAGGCTTTAGCACCACAAGTGCTCCTTCCCAAAGTCAACCGTATTCTGACTCACAGTTCAGTGTCACATCACCTTGTGTAGGTAAGTAAGGCTATACACAATGATGAATCATTTAACCACTACTGTCAATCATATCCAATTGTTAGGAATCCTGAAATTCCTCCAAATAGAGGCTCAGTACATGTTCCTAATCATATTCCTAAGGGGGCGTCCATTAATTACGTGAGGCTTTTAGAGGGGGGAGGGAGTCGAGCCAAATCTCAACCAGTCTCACGTGGGGGAGAGGGGGGGTCTCGGCAAATATCACATAGTTTTTTTCCGCAAGAAACAGTGTAAAATTGCGAGAAAACTGGGTTATATTAAGTAAAACATGTTTCTACGCTAAAATATGGCTAAATCCTACACAATAGTTCCAGTAGTCACTCTTGAGACCACACATTAGTCCCCGAGGACTGAATTAGAATGAATATTCTTTTACGAATTTTAGTAGTTCCTATTTAAGTATTTTATTGTTCAATTTTCTCACTGTGATTCTAGACCACGCTCTTAGTAGTCTTAAATACTAGTCTTAACTAGTCTTAAATAAAAATAATTAAGAAAATTATGTTTTTTTAAATAAATCCAACGCAATCAAGCATGGATTAACGTATTTACACTAAAAATATGCATTTTGAAAAATCTCATGTGAGATTAGCGGGTAGGGGAGGGGGTTGAAAAATCGCCTCACGTAATTAATGGACACCCCCTAAAGTGAATTTTGTTGTGTTTCTTTAGGGGACTTTGCTTGTTTGGATGGCAACTCTACAGCTCCACCCACACCTGGTACTTTAGGTGATGAAGATTATGTTGTTGTAAGTACTCAATCTTACTTATGGAGTTTTTAAAAAAATTTTTGGATCTTCACCACTCATGTCAAAGTTCAAATTTGATTTTAGTGTTTTGCAATTTCTGTTAATATATATTTTGCTGATTTCATATAAGTGTCACTGTAACAAATGGGAAAATAAGTATATTACTTGAATTTGCATCTAGAAGAATCCTAAAGCATAAAAATATCATGGACCAATTAAGTTTTAAAAAAATGAATCACTCTTATGATCCAATGTAAGTTACTGCAAAAGATATAGGTTTCACATAGATATCAACATTAAAACACAGACACCATAACTGGAATGCTTAATATTACTATTGACTAATCTAGTAAAATGTAGAATATTCAAACAAATAAATTTTTAGGTTTTGCCTAAAAATTATAGTACAAATGTTGATTTGGGAGAGGAGGAGAGGTATGATATGCATTACACATGACTCCATCCATTTCAGCTAGTATCACGTTTCTTGAGAAAATACTTGTATAATTATTATTAAATTCCTCTCATTGATCAGATTATCAGTCATTTTATATACTAAAAACAATAAAATATAGTCGTTTAAAAATCATCAGTGTTTTGGTTATGACTTGAAAGATGTTAGACTACATGAACTTGATGTATATTTCTGAAAATAATATTCTGGAACAGATTTCTCAGACGCACCGGGCTTGGCGACAAGTTGGCGCCAAAACTTTTTGACGCCAACTTGGCGGAAAGATGGCGTCAACACATTTTGGCACCAACTTGACAAAAAGTTGGCGTCATTTGACGCCAACTTTTCCCTACTCCGCAGACATGTTAAAGTGCGAAATGTAAACAAAAACATCAATGGCGACTAAGAAACAACAAATAAGTTGGAAAACAAACTTATCGCTGGCTTTACGAAACTCGTAAGCGCACACGGGATCTTCGCTTCGCTCAGATACCATCGCTACACTCCGCTTCGCTACGTTCCGCGTCAGTCCAAAAACATTACAGAAAAGCCGCTGCCGCTGGCTTCGCTACGCACCGCTGGCTGTAGTACAGTACCACAAAGCTTCCGGTGGCTGTAGCGGTCAGTGAAACAAATGCGAAATGTAAACAAAAACATCAATGGCGACTAAGAAACAACAAATAAGTTGGAAAACAAACTTCCCGCTGGCTTTACGAAACTCGTAAGCGCACACGGGATCTTCGCTTCGCTCAGATACCCTCACTACACTTCGCTACGCTACGTTCCGTGTCAGTCCAAAAACATTACAAAAAAGCCGCTGCCGCTGGCTGTAGCGGTCAGTAAAGCAAAGCTTACGCTGGCCATACGAATTCGTAGGCGTAAACGGCAATTATCCATACAAAACCAATTACACACCTGTTTTCAATAAAATCCAGCTTAAACAACAACCTCGTGCACTCAATGGCAACTTAGAAGCCATTGCACTCAATAAATGAACATAGCACCAAAAAACACACATATAACATCAAATAATGCACAAAATTTAAACTTAACTTTATAATCCACCATTATTTTAAAAACTCATACACCGCATTCAAAATTGTTCAACATAAGAAGAATCTTTTAATTCGTCAAAATAAATCACCTGTCAAATGCACGTAATACATCCGTCACGAAATAATCACATGATAAATACGTCACGAATTTACAGGAGCCACAACGTTGGCGCCTTAATCGCCTCAGCTTGGCAACCAAAAAATTTCGCCAAAATCGCATGGTTACCACGCCATACACAAAATCGCCAAGCTTTCAACGCGGTGCGTCTGAGAAATCTGTACCGTTGCTATAATAGATTGTGTAAACTAGACTATTTCTATGAAGGTAGTTGCATTAAAAAACAGAAGAGTAACAGAGAGGTAAATAATTCAATGAAATATTAATAGAATGTTTTTATCTTATATAAATTTCAAAAAACAATTTTCTCAGATCAGTTTTGAAATCAATAGCATATGCAACATCATTTTGTTTACAGTTTTGATACTCAACTCTTTGAAGAAAGGTTCCTTTATTTTCATCTCTGAATTGCATGAAAATTTCCCCTTCTTTTTAGTTAATTTGTCAAAGATCATTGCTTTTATTTCTGATTGTGTAAATGAAGATTTGTGCTTGCATTTTTTTTATATTATACATATCATTAAGTGTTCTGTAGAAAGTATCATACAAATCTTTATTATGATATGTTTATTGTTTTTGTGACATTCTCTTGTGTTTGATATTACATTCAGTGTATTTCTCCATTTAATTAACCCCCTACCTTACTATCATGAGTTAGCTCGGGTTCGACATTTTTGATTCAAATTATTATCCCAAGTTATCTCGGGCTAGATTTTTTTTTTTCTTGTCCTGGTGAAGCATCATGAGTAAAATTATTGTAGTCATTTCTAGAGCCGATACATGGCATTACTTGTCAATTTTTATCGTTTTGAATGCTAGTTTGGGGAAGGAAGGTATATTGAATATGGTTTCATTGTTTGTTGAAAGAGAATTATAGTTGAGTTGAGCTGAGTAAATATGGATTCGGAGAGCGAAGATGACTTCGATGTTTATTGTAGTGAAACTGATATATCTTTATAAGATTCTGGTAGTGATTCAATCCCACGAGAGTTTGTGGACTGTGTTCTAAGAGGAAAGACACACGAGGAAAACGTACACGAAAAGAAACAAGGTACTATTGTGCCAAATTCCATTGTGTGTCACGCCGTGCTTCAAAAGCTATCGCACTCAAAAGGATTTTTAATATTTTTATAAAGCAGCAAGTATCTATTATTAATTTTCATTATTGTTCAATATTATTTTGTTTTCTTTATAAATTGCTGTAGTGCTATAATATTTTCTGTAAAAAAAATGCTTACAATTGTACTATTTTTCTGTGCACGAGTTAACTCAGGATAATAATATAAACCCATTATGTATTAAAATATCTCATTATTTTTTTTTTTATTTGAAAATTATTATTACTCATAGTAAGTTCTTTCCATGTACCTCTAAAATCAGTAACAAAAAAATTAGGTTATTTTTGAAACGTTTATTGAAAATAAATAGGTATGGGTGGGGGTTACGGCCCTCATTCATTACTGTATTCAAATGCTTGTTAGGGGTTATGTATGTATTCCTATTTTTAGCTTTTAAATTATTATTTGTGTCAATAAACACCTCTTCCTTCAGACCCCACCTCCCACTTACGAAGAAGCCCTTCAACAATCAGGCCCTCGAAATGCTGGTTCAACTACTACAGTTTGAAAATTGCTTCTACATTATGAAATGTACAGTTCATCTTGGAAAAGAATTCTGTGAGATTTTATGAACATTTTTTTGCACTAAGCTTTAGTGGGTTTGCTTTTTTGGTATTATCTGATAAAAATGAAATGTTTTTAATGCAACTGCTTTTGATATTATACATCATAAGCCTAATTGAATTTCTTTGTAGTCATTTTAGATGATTACATGTACAATCCTGTTATAAAATTTTCCCTTAGAATTATGATGATGAGCCTTTAAAAATTAATTTATTTTTAAGATTCATATGCAATAGTTTCTCACTATATTAGATCTTTTATCAACAAATTTCTGTAGATACATCTCTAGCATGTTAACTCCAGATTGGCTTGACATAGATGCTCAAATTTTTCATTTATACTTTTATGGATATGACAAAAGTTATATGGGTGCTTTTTAAAGTTTAATCCATTATTTCCTAATGATTTAATTTAATTAAAGATTAATTTCTTTGCATAGTCATACATATAGGTGAACAGTAAATATAAATTACAAACTTATAGTTTGTTTTTTCTTTAAGTTGTAATAATTCTGCTCATTAAATTTTATAAACCGCCCCCCCAAAAAAAAACTTACGATGTTAACTTAGAAATGAGAATAAGTTTGGCACAAATCTAGCTCTCCTGTATGTATGTATTATGTGTATATATACATTAATTAATCTATAAATTACTTGAACTTTTGTATTGATCTTTGTTGCTATATCGAGTAAGATTATTTATGACTGTTTTAGCTGTCTGGAGAGTACTGTAAGTAGATAAAGGATCTGATAAAGTGTTCAGAAAGTATTTAGTTGTGATATTTATAGAAATTACAGAAAAAAAAAAATTCAGTGTTACTTTTTCTGTATGTTGCAAGAATATTAACTCATGTAAATGCATTTTATCTGAAATATGTTTTTTATCTACACATAGCATCATTAATTAGGTGTCTTTCTCTATTAACTGTGAGTAATTTTAATTCAAATAGAAAGTTATGCGTTATTTTGCAATAAAATAGCTGAGGCACAAAATTTAAACTAACTTGGCACAAAATTTAATGTAAAATAGTTTGGGCACAATTTTTTAGAACAGTGTTTCCCATAGTTGCGTTTATGAATATGTCTCTCTTCATATTAGATTTTATTTTACAAACACACTCACGCATATACATATGTGTGTGTGTAAGTAAACATATAATTAACAAAGGTTTTAGAGTCAAGTCATTATACATTTTATTAGCATAAAGAAAGAAAATACATAAATTTCTTTTTAGAGAAAAATATTATTATTGCTTTTTTCTTCCCCTTAAAAAATTTCTATTTTTATCTGCAAAGTTATTTCAGTTTTTCATAAAACTCAGTATTATAATATTTATGGTGCAGGCTTAAAATAGGTTTTACAAAATAACAAGATAAAAAAAAAGTTGAAAATCTGAAGTGCTGCATGACAATAGCCTGGAATTAAATATTTTAGTCTAATGGGGCCATGTGACCTAAAGTGGGTCACACAGCCTTGTTTCAAGTCTTGTAGCTCAATAGATGAGTCACAGAATAGCCTAAATTCTGATGTAAAGTATATTGATGTATCAACACTTCAGTTTAATGTGGCCCCTAAGAAATATGTTGTTTGAATTTGCTATGGGTTTATGTGATATAATAATTGAAAGACTTTTTTAAACGATATTTTAAAAAATTTTCACTAAAGGTTTTATTAAGGAATGTGCTATGTTTAATTTTTAAAAAACCATCGACAGAATTTTGTTTTAATTTTATGTTCAGGCACTCTGTGTGTTGTATGAAGTTTGGCAAGAAATTTAAAACTTTAATAATATTGACTACTACTATGAAAAATAGTTTGTGGTGATTTTTTATATTAACTGGAGTCATTAGCATTTATTGTTCATTTATGCTAGTACTATACATTCAGAGAAATGTCTAGAAATTAAAAATCAATTCTGGCTTGATATAGCTTTAAATTTAACAAGCCTTTAGAACCTGTTTTACAGCATTAGACTGTCTACACTCTGTGTTATTATATCATTTCCAGATAAAACTGAGTTATGTTTATTAAATCTATTTCTGGTATCAACCTAATTAAGTCATAATTAAGAAAAATTTGATTTTATTTACCTCATTAAAAAAATTTGCTTTGGTTTTTGATATACTTTAGTTTAAAAGTAACGCAATATATCTGTGGGCATTATTTTATGAAGTCAAAGAGAAACAAAAGTAACTCTGCTTGTAACTTTCTGTTCTTTTCTCTGTTTCTTTTTAATACTAATGTTTTATTTTAAAGGTGCTTAATTTCTTCTGAAATATTCATTAAATTGAATTCTAGAATTATTAAATTTCAAAATTGCTTTTACATTAAAAATATTTAACTCTTTAATTGATCTCGAATTTGTTTTTTGTTTGGTCACTACTTATTTCTAAATATGCTTTGAACATTTCAGTTATTCCTATTCTCTTAATAACTCATGCCTATCTTCTTTACACATAGGTGAAATATGACAGTGATACCCTATGTAATATTTTAAAACGGAAGAATAAAACTTATGAACAAATGAATTTTCATATTAGTTGATAAGGTAGTGTCTCCAAGACTAATTTAATACAAATTAATTTAAATTTGTATGTAGAAATAGACTGACGTCATGTACAAATGTAAAATTCACTGGTTGCCAGTTATGTAGATAATTTAGTAATGAAAGTTTAATTGAATCATACCTGCACAAATCTTTTCATATTCATTGGTAATCATTCTAAAAATTAATTTTATAAACTTTTTTTTCTTTTTATCCTTGCTTGAACATTATAAAAGGTCAGAAAATATATTTACCATCATATTTTTGTCATCATGCTTAAGTTTTAATAAGCTGTTCATAAAATAAACTTCAATTTTCTGCATCTGCAGTCTTTCATTTCATTGGAAACAAACATTTATTACATTATGTAAAAAATTGCTACAAATCTCTCATTGTACATTTACACCTCCATATAATATTTAGGCATCAAAGTATCTTTAGTGCAATTTCTGTTTGTGGTATATCATAATTCTAGAGACTTTAAACAGTACTATATATTAGAAGATTCGTTTATTTAAATTGAAGTCTATGGAATATCGGAAAAATGTGTAAATAATTTTTCTTTCACCATAAAGAAAATCATACTTTGGGAAACACTGATTTAGAAGAAAAAGTGATGCAAATTATAACTTTTCAGGATAATGCATTTTACTAACTTTGTGAATATCAGTGCTTTATTGATGCTTGTCCTATTTTTGTGTTTTGTAAGTTTTATGAAATTTTTAAACATTGTTTGTTCTTTGTGTGTCCATTTATTTTTTTATTGCTTTTTAATAGGATAAAATATTTAATATTCTATGCTAAAGAAAAAAAATTTCAATTTCATATAGAGTGGAATTTTCTCAGTCTGTTTGATAAATAGAAAATATGAGAAAAACTTATCAATATCCTCAAAGAAATGTGAAAAAATCGTATTACTTTTTAGAGACATAACATTGTTTCTTTTTGTCCGTATCTCATTTGTGACTAAATTTAAGAATTATAGCTTTTAGAAAAGTTGACTACCTCAATAATGCTATGAGTTAAATAGTGCCAATTTAAAAATTTCCAGATTTATATTGGTTAGACCAGTGCTCCGCAACCGCTGTGCTGTGGCACACTAGTGTGTCGTGAG
This sequence comes from Dolomedes plantarius, assembly GCA_907164885.2. Lineage (NCBI taxonomy): Eukaryota > Metazoa > Arthropoda > Arachnida > Araneae > Dolomedidae > Dolomedes > Dolomedes plantarius. The sequence continues at coordinate 8,967,243 of OU015493.1, read as the reverse complement.
GTGATCTTGACTGTGCCGCGGTGATTTTACTGATTATGATAATAAAAAAATTAACCACCACATTAAATAGAAATTTTTCTAAGTAAAATATTCCTCTAACTTTTTGTTAATATGTAATTTTTCTGGGTTGAAATTATACACAAAGCAAAAACATGTAGTTAGCCATACATTGTATGTATGCTGGAGCATCATATTTCTGGATTTCAGTTAAGAAAGAATATCCACAAATTTCTGACAAGGCCATTGTAATTTTGCTCCCTTTTTCTATGACATACTTATGCGAACAAAGTTTTTCGACACTGGTTCTAATTGAAAATGACAAACGATCATATTTAAAGGGCCTTGACCATGAACTGTAGCTCTTTCTAATATAGAGCCAAATATAAAACGCACATTTATGAAAACAATCAAATATCTCATTAATAAATTAGTTATATTTAAATTAACTTTTATTTATTAGGCTTAAGTAAAGACCAAAAAACAAATTTTAATATAAAAATTTAAAGAGAAATTTTTTTTACTTGTAAATTATAATTTTATATTTTTGTTCTTGTGTTGGTGTACAGTTCAAAATAACTTATATAAAACTTAAATGATTATAATTATCTTGATACATAGAGCTATTTTGTTGTGTTTTTTTTTTTTTTTTTATCTAATAAAAATATATACGTATTTATTGTAATTTATATATTAGCAAGCTTTTTCTTGTGGTGTGCCGCAGAATTATCGAAAAAAATGTTGTTGTGCCGTGGAAGATAAAAGGTTGCGGAGCTCTGGGTTAGACAACAAGTTTATTGACTGCTAATTTAAAAGAGACAGATAATTTACCTCTGATAATGCTTTCGAGCAGCAGTTTGGTACTTTTTTATATGTATATCACCAAACCTAAAATTGGAAATCAGCTGTCTAAAAAAGAAAAATTGTATTGATTCCTCACAAGTAGTAGAACTTAAGTGAACGTCCAAATAAGGCATCCTGTAATTGATAAACATACTAGAAAGTTCCACTAGATATGTGGTGTTGTTGGTTTTCTAACATGAATCTCAATATGTTTTTATTATATCGACTCTATTTTTGTGCTATTTGAGTTTGTATGCATTAGCATTGCATAGTTTATATAAATTTTGATTATAATAATAGCATGCAAATATATCAAATTCAGAGTGCTCTTTACGTTATCTGAAAATTGTGATTTTCAGCATAACTAATCAAATAGTACGTCTAATTCAAATTGCTAAATTTAGTATCTTTTAATAGCCATATATCCTTGCTTTTTGGAATAATTGAACTCTTAAATAAGGAAAAATTTTAGGAAAAAAAAAACAGTTTAGAAGAAATTATTGTTGATGTCACAGTACTAATCAAATCAAAGATTACATTTGTTACATTTTGACCTTTTCAATTGGTTTACTTTTACATTATTAAGCTGATTTTTAGAATAGTTATGATAAAAATAATTTGAATTACTGTGCGTTTTCTAGATGCTGACAGAAATAATTTATATTATGTTTACCTCTTAATTCTAGTCATTTACAGATTATTTGTGATATTTTGCATACTGCAGAACTTATTTTTTAGTTTATGTTTATTGTTATTTGACCTTCCTTCTTGTTGCATTTAGTTCATTCCCAAAAACATGTTTATAGAGATATATTGTTGAGAATTTAGTTATTAATCAAACTTATTCATAATAAAAATACTTGTTTACATGAATACACAGATACATACTGACATGAATGAACTTCATTTTTATGATAAATAACTCGTTCACATTAGAATAATTACGTTTATTTTGGAAAAAATTTGTGAGTTATTGTATATTTATTTTAAAGCTAATTTAAACTTTCTCACAGTTACTTGTAAAGCTGCCAAGTGTCACATAACTCTTATAGAAACATCAACTGAACTTTTAAAATTAACAAAATTTAAGTATCTTTTTGAATGAATGTAATAATAAAATGGAATTTAGATTTTTATACTAACTTTGCTAATTTATAGTTATCCTAACCACATTAACATTCATCCTGATATCTTAAAATTGTATTTTGCCAATTGTTTAATGTAATGACTGATAAAAAATCATTTTTGGTGAAATTTGAAAATTAATTTAGATAAGAAAAAGCATTACGATCATATTACTTTCAATGTTATAAAGAAAAGTTTAAAAGATTGATACTTTTTATGAGAATATATATACTGAATTATTTGTATGAAACATTTAAAAGCCAGTATGACATTTAAAATTTAAGCAATATACAGCATTTATGTGCTTTTTATAATAAAACATTATATAAAGTTCCTCATTAAATTTCATATTATCATAATGTTATGTATTACATCTACCAACCCCGTCTCCTTTAACCAAATCATATATTTGTGCAATACACTGGTATCTGCATAACATGTTATAAAGCTTTTATTTGATGGTATCCCTGAATTGTTGGTGTTTTATTGGTTCTATTCATTATACAGTTATGTTTTTTCTCTGTCTGAAATTTTATATATATATAGATTATGGTCATTCACTTCCCAATAATTTATTTATAATTCCTTCTTTGTTTTCATTTTCTGTTGCAGTTGTGCTCTTTGCTGAAACATTTCTAAAATAGGAAAATTTACCCATTTCATAAGTAATAAAAATGAAAGTTATTCAATAGACAATAAAGCAGCATTCAAAATATTTTATGAGAATTTTCATTGCTTGTATGTAAAAAGTGATGCATTAATCAGTTTCTGTGCTTGGCAGCTATACTTTTTATTTGGTTATGTTACAGTAAATTTATCATCTAAAATTTCATCTTTTTACTTCAAATAGATTTTTACTACAATATCTTTTCAAATGATGTTTCTTTGTGTAAAAAATATTTCATTGCCCCTTAATTTGGAATATTTATTTATACATTTATTATTAATATATACATTTAATATTAATAAAAATTTTGTTTCATATAATTTGTTTTTCACAGTGTTAACATACTGCATTCAAACTCTGCTCAAGATTTTACTGAAATGTAAAATTGCACTTTTTTTTTTAATCCTGCCTCATGAAATCTGAAAATTCTAATAAAACAGATCCAAGAAAAAGTAGGATAATAAAATACCACTAAAAATTTGCAAAATGTAAAACTGACCTTACTCTAAAATCTGTTGATGTTTCTAATGCCCCCCAGATGAAAATATTCCAGACCAGTTCCATATAGGCTACCAGGCTGAGGGGTGTAGCTCCTGTTTATAATGGCACCACAAAGGTTGGAGTCTGATTAAGCCAGGTGCCACCTCCATTTTCACTGAACACCACCCAGGGAGGACATCTGGGGGATTCCACCCTCTCTGACCTCATAGAGGGACTTTCCAGTATATTGGATTTAAGGTGCCCATATCTGGCCTACATACGGAGGTATTGAATGAAGCTTGTCAGGATTCAATCCCAGCACCAAAAGCCAGTGTGCTATCTCTAGGCTATCTCGGGCCCTTCTGAAAACTGTAACATTGTTATGTAAAGAAAGAAGAGGCCTGAACTAATTTCAAATGTATATGCTGTTCTGCCCAAAAGTTTCAACATTTTTCAGAAATTTTTCTCTTTATTTGGATGTAAAAGATATCTGAAATCCATATAGTTTAGTAATTTATGAAAAACTAATAATTATATATGAACTTTTTGGCACCACACACACACACACATAGTGTACCTCCTGTAATGACTCACTGTTCATCTCATTTGCAATAATTTCAAGCACCCACTTTATACCCTCATGCCTTAAAAAAAAAAATTGGTTTTAATTTTTATTTAATTTATGCCCATCAAGAGTTCTCCCAAACATATGATGCCCAGCAGTCTAATTCAAAACAAATATTGCCATAGTGGGAGGGAGTGTCCTGGAAAATGGGACAGATAGATGCTCCTGAGTCACTGCAGCCTAGGAACAAAGAACACATTGGTGATCAAGAGAGTCCAATGTGGAAAAGATGGGCCAACAGCACCTTTCAAATGAAATTCATTTGCAAAAAACTGGCACTGTTCTTCAATGACCTAATATAGGAAATATATCAATAGAAGTTAGGCATATACAAAATTTCCTATCATTTTTTATTTCCAGAATCGAAAAATGTTCCATTATTAACTTTCATAAGATATCTAGCTTATGACACTTCAGTTAAAACAAAAATTGAGATTTATACATCTATGTTAACAGCTTTATTTCCCTTGTGTTTGGCCCATCGATAGCTCAATACTCTTTTTAAATAAATGACACAACTCAAAATTAAATAGGGTGGACTGTATATAGGTTTTTTCGTAATTTTATTGTTTCATCTCTGAGCTACGCTCACACTGTTCGCCACTCAGAGCTCGTCTGATGCCTGTGCACTAGACGTCACATAGTACATATACAGCGACAGCAGCGCTCTTTTTAAATGCAGCAGGTTTTGCACTCAACACCTTGCTAATACACAAAAATTTCTCTTACAGTTATCTTAATTTTCTTATATTCATTTGAGTCAGTAACTCTTAAAAGAGATGGAAAGTCTTTGGAGAAATGAATTTATAAAAAAAAAGCTCTAATATCTTGAAACCTCAAACAAGTTTTAACCTCTTAAAGCATGAGTTTTTTCCGGAAAAACTGGTAAAAAATGATCGAGGTTTTTTTTTGGCAGAAAATTAATACATAGGTATAGTGTAAGTTATTTTTGCAATTTCAGTTGTGGGGGATGACTAGGGAGCGGGGGGTGGGTCACATCATAGCAGTCTGTCAAAGTAAAATAACAGCCAGGGTTTGCTACAAATGGAATTCTCAGTGGTGCAACATTTGGTTGATTTGTACTAATTTGATACCAATTTCTTGCTACAGACAAAATTCGTCATCATTATCTTCAGATTCACTTCCATCACTCAAGAGATCATCACTTTCATCGCTGAAACTTTCTGATAAATTGGCATTTTCAAAATCATCAGAGTCGCTGATTTAGAGACATATGAGAACTTTTACTAAACAAGTTGCAAAAATACTTAGTAAAAATTAATTTATGGTTAACTGTTTACTTTTATGATATTTAACGTAATAAAAATGGACATTTTCCACATCAAACATCTGCTTTATAACAAAGAATTCCTAACAAACTTATAGCAAATCATCAAAATGCACCACGTGGTTTACACAAAAATGCTGCATAGTGGTGCCATCTATGGTAAATAAGTTTAATTATAATCTAGCATATCTATTTTTACTAGAACGGATCTCAGGCGGGCATTAGAAATAAACTAACGTGATATACTAGAACACCCGTGTGAGATACGGGCATGTGCAAATTTGCCGGTAACTTTCGTCCGTGTCGGACATGGGCAAATGTGTTAAGGGGTTAAAAGACTAAGTCAAAAGAAGTATTTCATGAATGAAGGAACTTTCAGATTAAAAGAATAAAAATTGTCACATATAACCAGGAAATGTATAAATGAGAGTTTACAATAAATTTTTCATCTACAAATAAAAAAGAAAAAATTCCAGTTGAATAAAATCATTACCATAGTTTGGGTCCATTGAATAAAATTCTGTATTACATGTACTTCAGAAAAATGCACCTAAACATCTGCTGTAAGTTGATTAAGAGGAAAAGTACTGAATGGCATCAAAGGCAAATAAGCCATACGTACATTAGATAACAGGGAGGGAAAACACTAAATTCTTATTCAGAAATTGAATAACATAACTAAATAAATATTCAAGTAGCCCTATTAAGTATAAGAAAATTTCATGCCATTAAAACTTGCATAAAACAGTACTTTATGAGTGCTTAATACATAACAAGCCAAATTTTTCCATCAACATAATCCTAGATCATTACTTTAAAATCTTAAAATATGAGTAATTATTTTCATGTTTTACTTCCCAACAAATGATTAATGTTTCTTAAAATTTCCTTATGAGTTATGGTAGTATACAACAAAAATGTCTCTTATACCAACAGGAATTAAAGACTGAGTACCACTCTTGCATACCATTTGATTAGTTTGCTATTGCAGCTATATAATATTCAGGAATAATTTAGTTTATTATTATTTCATCAGGTAACTCATTACAGTTTGACTATTTTCTGAAAAGAGCAACCTCCTACCTTTGTGTATGAAACATATTCAATATACCAATAAAACTGTGCATCCAGGATAATAGAAGAAGGGGTAAGATAGTTGCTGCAATATGAAAAGACAGAAATCATGTTTCAAATTTTCTTGAAGGGGACAAATTTCTGAAGTTATGAAAATTCAGCTATAATAAAAACAGAATACTCAAATGATAATTATTTTATTACTGAACAAATCAAAACAGTCAAAAGAAAGTTTTGTTTGAAAACATAACAAATCTATTGAAAATCTCAATGATTTAATTTGCAAACCACTTTAAGATCTTAAAAAGTATGTTTTGTATGTACAAAAATATGATTATATATCAATTACAATTGCAATATCTATGGACTGTACATTTTTACTTGGCCTCATAAGTGGCAATTCGTCCAATATTAGCAACAAAATTTAATGAATTTCTCTCATTTTCTCCATAAGCTACATTCTAGCTTTAATAATTTGGAACCATAACAAAATACATTATCCTATTTGTATTTCTATTTTCTTTCACATCAGCTTCCGTTAAACTGTCTCATAGTCCAAATATTTTACATGACATTCTTTCAACTTTATGTAATCTTTAATATTTCAGGAATGCACTGAACATTTCAATATATTGCAGTAACACAACTAAATCAGTGCCTTTTGTAAAAGTACATGTAACATTGTTAAACAGGCACTTGTTTATATCAACTTTACCTGGTTTTTACATTAAAGTTGCTACTGATGGATTTCTTAGAAATGAATTATGTTGATTTGACAAAATTATTCTTCATGCATTAGAAGTTATTAAAAAAAAATCACAAAGAAATAATTTCATAAAAAATGTTTATACACTATTGGATGTAAAGTATGTTTAAACTTTCTAAGCAGAACAAGGTTTAAAAAAAAAATTAATACTTAAATATTCGGGAGGTGGGAACACCTAAATTTCTAAGAATAAAAGTATATGTAAAGAGAAGTTATAAATACTTTTCAACACATATACCAAAATTAATACTCCTTATTTCAACAACATTCGGCTAAAATTACAAAACTGGAGTCAAATATACAAAGCAACCCTTTTCACAAGAAAAAATGTACATTTCAAAAATTAGAATTACAGTAAAAATTTGTGAAGCAATATATCAAATGTGACCATGGATGTGAACCAATTCACTTTGAAGTCTATAATATCTCCATAAGCCAAAAACGTCTATTAGTCCTCGATGAATGTAACAACTTGAGTGAGAAAATAATTTTAGGATTCATCACCTTGAAACCTGCCCATCAATACATTTTGATTGTATTTTGTGCTGCCACATTTACAGTAAGCCACATATGTAAACCATATTATTAACTGGTATAATTAAACAGACACTAAAGCAGTTATATACAGCAAGAGCTCATAAGCATACAACAATTCCCTTTAAGAAAATGTATGAAAGTGTCTCTTTCATAGCAACAGCACCAACATAACCAGATTTCACCATTAGAAAGAAGGGATTACAGTCCACAAGGGTCACAACTGTCGTTGCATGACAAGATTTGTGAGCTGGTACATAAAACATTGATTGCAGACACGGACTGGTTTTAAGTGACCATACCGAGGAAGAGGTATTGAATTTGAGCTGCAGCGAGAACAAAATATCTGAAAAAGACAAAGTACTGAAATCAATACACTTCAAAAGGAATATCTAAAACATGAATATTAAAATCAATATTTAGGGTACTAAGAGATTTTCGCTGTGTTAAGCAAGTATACAACAGTATGGGTCAGGATAGGCTAATTTCTTATTTCCAAATCTATTAACAACTGCAGTCATGCTGGGAAAACAAATTATACTAATGCTAGCTTTTATGCAGTTGTATAATACTTGTTTTTATCTTTTGCCCTCAGGCTATAATTAAGCATGTGCCTACTATTTACACCAGAGAAAAACTCGGGATCATACACAGATGACTACACACTGCCAAAAAATGCCTGTATAAGAACTTTGGTAAAATATTCTCAAAATCAATACAGTTTCCAATTATTAGTCAAACATATTACTATAATGAAAGATGCACCTTTTAAGAGAAATCTTTTGACTTACAATTCTTTGATGTTGCCTTTTTTGAACTCGCAAATCAATAGGACACAAACTCATGCATGAAACCACACTAAGACCAACATCTATGCTGTGTTGTGTCAAGTGTCAGAGAATCAGTTACTAGCAGTAATTATTAAATCAGTGAGAAAACAACTAAACAGCACTCTGGTGAGCTAGATGGGAGTATGGAAGATCAGTGAGTGAATTAATTATAAACCATTATTATAAACAATCGATGTCTTTCCTTAAAATGCAAATTACTTAATTAGCAATATTAAACATTTTAGGGTACTTTTTAATTTGCTTTAAAAAGTCTTTATACAGAAAATTATGTCACTGATATAAATAAGCAACAAGCCACAAAAACAGTGCAAGATGCTAACTCTAAGGTGTTACTTTCAAAATTCTATACTAACCATCCTCATTGGTAACAACTAGATGTACATAGAAACCAATATTAGAATAAACTGTACTGCAGGAAGACCCTATTCATGGCAGATAACAACATAGGGTCTTCCTGTAATGCAAGAAATGTCATTCTTGTTTTTTGTTTCTTTCAAAGTGAAAAAAAATAATAAGTCCAACACTGAATTACATTTTATAAAAATAAAATTTACTCACTGACAAGGAATAACGGGTATGCGGCAAATGGATAAAATAAAGTAATCATTTACTACCATGTTTTTATTAATTTGCTTTCTTGTGTGTTTGTGTGTGTGTTTGTCTAGTACAAATCTTGCAATCGATTTTTAACTAACTTCCCGACTAGCTAGACATTTGAAACTTTTAGAATAGCTCAGAACACTATGACAATGCATTTTTTAAATACTTTTAGCCACCTTTAAGCAGAATTAAATTAATTTTTAGTTATTTTCAGTTAATTTTGTTTTGTAGACTGCTGCAGCCATCTATTGGCCGGAAAGGGAACAACTCAAATGCAAGTTAACTTCCAATTAACTTCATTTTCTTTCAAGTTGATGGGATAATTCATCAAAAAAATTTTTAAAAAGTATCTATTAATACATAGAATTGTCAAGTTTATATGATTCAACAGAAAATTTAAAAACATGGTATATAAAAAATCTTTTTTTTCTTGTAATTATAGTACTCACTTTCCCACAGTTTCTGCAGTGGTGCCGCCTTCGAAGAATAGTGAACTGCACTTTACAAGCCATACAATTAGAACTTAATTCATCAGGCATCCATTCTGGTGGACCTAACAAAATGGAATGTTTAAAATGTAAAAAAAAAAAAAAAAAAAGAGACTTTCACAATTTTTTAATTAATATATTACATTAAAACAATGTTTCTTATGCATGAATGATTATTTTATTTAAATTAGAAATCATTAAGATAATATTCTATTGATTCATTAATGAAATGTGTTTGTTAAATATACCTATCAACATGTGTCTATTTAGATAATTTACATAAAATCTAACGAATACACATAACAAGAATACACAGATTCTGATAATCCACAATAAAATTTATAATAGCAGCTAGGTTCAAATTAATAAATAGAGTTCTTCATAAAGGCCAGGGATTGTTAGATGAGATTGTCTCTATGAACTACTCACAAAGGAAAATTGTGCATTTGTAAATCATCCATCGAAACAATCACACCTAATAGTCTCTGAAGGTGGCATTAGGTGAACACTGCTGAACAATTATATTTAGTTCATTGAAAACTTTTTACTAGAACTGGTAAAGAACCTTATTAATCAGTTCAAAACTAGTTGCCATTCTTACTTTTAATATGAATTTTCAGATGCTGTGTGTGCTTGTTATGTTTTTTAAAATTTAAAATATTTCAAGAAACTTTTAAACAAAAATTTTTTAATTTTCATAATAAGCTATGAAGTTTTTCTTTCTCTCTTTTTTGGGGTACATCTACTTTATTTTTAGAAAATAGAAAATATATTGGGGGGGGGGGGGTGTTATTAAAATGGCCTGACAATTGGCATAACATCATACATAAGGAGAAGCTTCATAATATAGATATAAAAGTGATTACATAAAATTTCTTTCGCTAAAGAAAACAGGCAGTGCAATACAATTTTGGAGAATTCTATCAATAGAAATTAAGAGAATCAATCAATTTGGTAAAAAAATTCAAAGTGAAAATATGGCTATAAATATTTCTTAGCAAAAAATATTTGGCAGATGCAGTGCAAAAAAGAAAAAAAAAACTTTATATCACGTACAATGCTACAGCAAAAAAAAAAAACTTAAGTATATAATAAAAAGCGTTACCTCTTTAAACACACTTTAATGTGTGCAATTATAAGGTATTCACATTGATTTTTAACACAGGATTATGTTCCTCAATAACGGTCCACTGGAGAGGAAAAAAATTCTCCTGCGCCACAAGTTATAATTTTGGCAGCGTGCCATATCCAGTAGCAGTAAACAGTTAAACAGAACTAAAATGTGCCCCCCCCCCCCCAAAAAAAAAGGTAAACAACAATAAGTAATCCTATGTTAATAACTCGTGGTAGTTTGGTTAGAAGAGACTACCTGAAATATTTTTAACGTAGGATTACATTCCTCAATATCAGTCCTTCGGAGAGAGAAAAATTGTCCTGCATCACGAGCTATAATTTTGGCAACTCATCAAATCCAGTAGCAGTAAACAGTTAAAACAGAAAAGTACCAAAATGCGTTTTAAAAAAAAGAGGGGGGGGGGTAAACAAATTATAAGTAATCCTACGTTAATAACCCATGGTAGTATCATTAGAGGAGAGTAAATAACACTAGACCTATAGTAGAAAATAGATTTTTCAAAATAAAATAACTAAAAAATACAGTTTTTAAAGACTTTTGAAGAGCCTTTTAAAGCCATCATCATTCAGAAGCATTTTCAGTAGTTTTTGACCTTACTTCAAAGAGTACCCATTTTATAGTTTCTCTTATACTCACATTAGAACATAAATGCAAATAAAAAAAATATTTATACCTACACACTCTAAACATATATAAATACTAAACATTTTATGTGTAATACAAAAATAAATAGACAACATTTTGGCAAATTTATACTTAAGCAGTCATTAATGAATAGGAGGCCTTTAAATATTACTTTTTTCTTTTGGTACAATTTTATTTTTATCATTATGAATTTCTGTATTATTTTGAAGATATTTTAGGTATAGGGATTAAAGGAGAGATATATTTTCTTCTTTCTGAATATAAGATTATCAGTTTTGGGTGGTGCTGAAAATCAGAGAGAAAATACTTTTTATCTACATGTGTTTTAACTTCTGAGGAGAGAGACTGACCCCCAAAAGACTTCCACTAGAAGACTTATCCTTATTTAACATAACAGCATACATAAATATCAGCATGTATGTGACCAACTCACTTTGATTCAATAAGTGATGCAGCTGATTTGCATCATTTTCTTTCACCATAGGATTATTTCTGTACATTTTATAACGTAAAAATATTCCTATATTACAATCTAAAATCCTCAGAAACTGGAAATCCAGAGTAGCAGGCATCTTTGCAAATGCTTTAAACTTAATTTTAGGATTCTTTTTTTAACCCATTCAATAAAATAAATTCCTCACACCTACCAGCATGTATATTCCTATTATTTTCATTCTCTTGGCTGACCTCAGATATGACTAGAGGAGGAGTCAAAGAGTTATCAGGAACTACTTCTTCTGCACTATCCACCGAACTACGGTCCCGTTCATCTTCGTCTCGAGGATTGTTATTTAACAAGCTATCACTATTCATGGCAGGTGAACTGTTGTCATTAAACAATCCTTCCTGAAAGGCATCAGAATGAACTTCACCACTGTACATCTCTGACGCAGAATTATCACAACTTTCGGGTGTTTGGCTCTGACTGCAGTTCATGTCAAACACACTCTTCAGAATATTTCGTAAGTCACTGGCATAATTGGTTTGAAGCTGATCGGCAACACCTAGTAACATGGATAAATTATGCAAAATTAAATTTTAAAGAATCACTAAAAACAAACTAATCTACTACATAAAAAGCAAAATATTAAATTTCTATATAAATATAACAGTGAATGGAAATCCTGTTTCATCTAATAACACATTCTTTAACAATGGCAAGGCTAAAAAAACCCATGATTTTTGAATGGGTAAGAAATTTAACAAATAAATAGCAGAGGAATTAATTGTAAATTTATCAATGCCATAATGGTGCTCAATAAATATTAATATTAATCAGTATTTGGAATTTTTGATGAGTGAGTTTTTAATTCATGCTACATATTAATGCATAAAACATGTTAGGTATTAAACATATATAGCATGAATACAATCTTTTTACATTCATAATAAATTTTCCAAATAAGGATTAACACCCATCAATGACAAAATTTTCTTAAGGCCATCGAATAATAAGTCACTTTTAAGAGAAGCCAGTCCAGTTAAGTCCATACTCTAATTAAATCATTGCCATTCAAACACAGAAGCGAGTACTCAATGATAACAGTCAATCATTTAATGTAGTTTCATGATGAAAAAAGTAAAATAAATGAGTCAGTGACAGTCTAACTGCTGCAGAAGTAAGTACTTGTGAATTATTACACAATTATTGCAATATTTTTTTCTGTAGTCAAAAAATAATTTGAAGGCTGAATTGGATGTTATTACTTTTTTTCATTTGCCAAATTTTGGCAAGTGAGTGGCTCATTCATATATATATATATATATATATATATATATATATATATATATATATATATATATATATATTGATATTGGTAACCTATTGTTTATGCATTATCTATATGTTTACTATTATAATACAGTCGATTCAGGTTAATCGGACCACATTGGGATGCAATAATTTTGGTCCTAATAACCGGCTGGCAAATAATATTAGGCTTATGCAATAGGATTTGTTTAGTTTCTTTAGGATTCGGTCCAAATAAGCGGATGGTCCAATTAACCGGATTAAACTTTACTTATAATTATGTGATCTCATAAGCTCACGATGACATTGAGAAAAAAAGAAATTCCACTTTAATTAACTCTACTAATGCAGAAGAATTTCTTGTTTCATTATACTATTAAAAACATACTTATTATGAGTGTTAATAGACTGGTTACTAGAATGCATGAACTGTGTAATACAAAATCTGTTACAAAGAACATTTCATTTATATACATTTAAAAGATTAAAGTTAGCATAATGTCTGTGTTCAGCATAACTTATACTTTTCAAGCAAATATATCTAGTGACTTAAAATATATAAAATTTCAGAAGCATACTTTGAATTAAAGCAACTTAAGACAGAAAAACTTTGGTTAGGCCAAAATATACAATATAAGAAAAACATATCAAATTCAGGTTTACTGCATCAATACTCTCACACAAAAAAATACAAGAAAGTGGGAATTTTCAGATAAAATAATCATTTGAACATTTATTTCAGGAGAGTTGTCAGTTCATAAGTTTATTTTATAAAAGTTCAGGAGAGTTTTCAGTTCATGAGTTCTTTTTATAAAAGTTCAGAGTTATATTTCCTCCAGATGAATACAACCATAAATAAAGGTGCAATTTCATAAAACTCATGCAAAAAAAAAGTATAAAACTCACCAGACACACACACAAATAATTTGTGCAAGAGATCTCTACTGCTTTTAAATCTTGACCTTGCTTTGTTACGGGATGCTATCTCTGCTGCTTGAAGGGCTAAAGCGATTTCTTCATCATCCTGACATTCAGAATTATATGAACTTGTATCAGGACTAAAATAAATCAAACTTCCACTTAGAATACTTCAAAACTACTCACAGAACAGCTCTAAGATTAAATTACACGTATAAACAGGTAGTCTTACTTCTGCCAAATAGGAAAAAGAACATCTCTCTGTTATTCAAACATATTAATCTAATACCACATAAATAAATAATTAATCACACGTGAAAAAAGTACAACAGAAGCCAAGACTAAAGGAAACAAGCCCTTTTCCTATGAAGAATAAAATTTTTAATTTCAGGTAATTCAAAGAAATTTCTTTGAGGATATCATTATACTCAAAACAGAATCAATTCAATATTAAAGTCAAAAATAAATTAGTAATTTTAACTTCACATTATATGGGAAAGGAAGAATGAATAAATTGAAATTGTACCTTATTTTAACAAGAAAAAAATATGCATACATTTCATCAGTTTGTATATGCATCAAAAATAAATTTTTACTGAAAATACTACATTCAAGATTTTATCACCCTTTAAAGCATAAATATTCAAAATATAGGTTAACTATAGCTGAATACCTGTGCTTCGCTACAGAGTACATTCAAATTAAATATAACAGTCAATGTATGCGATTAGTGCCAAAATATGTATATATGCATTTATAATAAATACAACGGTCAATGTATGCAATTAATGCAAAATATATATATATATAACGGATATTTTTATAGACAAAATAAAGTAAAAGGAAAATATTCAAATTAAATACAACAGTCAATGTATGCAATTAATTTGTAGGTTTAATATCCATAAAACATACTATTTTGAATTAAATTCTTAAGAAACTTTCATCTCAATTAGTCTAGTGGTTAAATTTGATCTTATATTTCAATATTTTTTTGTGTCAATTTATTTCGTTGTTATGCACGTGAGACAAAATTAATTTAAAGTATCACAAAAAGAAAAGAAACCATGTGATCAGCATTTAATTAATTAAATTCTAAAAAATAATCTTTAAAAATTCACCAAAAATCAGAAAATAGAGGTAAATATTCAAAAAAGATTTCACTTTAAAAGAATTTTTATGATCTTTCTCATGATATAAATTTTATAACCCTCAGATTATTATTTTAAATGCAAACTTAAATAAAGTTACAAAAGCAGCTTAAAAATGCAATTGCAAAAAATCTAAGAATTTTTCAAAAAGCTTTCTTAGTGCACTCCTACACTATAAGAAGAATTACCATGCAAAATTGAATTACCATGAAGAGCAGAATGTAGGTTAATGCAGGGTAGGTAACGCAAAAATTTGACTTTTTTTTAGTAAATTATAGCACATTATCAAATATTTTAATACTTTAACATTTACAATAATGTAAGTAAGAGATATAAATAATTCAAGATAAGCAGAGACAAAGAAATTAACATTTACTAATAACCAACAAATACTGCTTATAATGCACAGTTACTTTCAGTTTTAATATTTCCTGTAATCATTTATGTCTACATATATATTTTTTCCACTTGCTCAGACATATATTTAAAAAAAATTAATCTCTTAAAACAAATAATTTTAACAAAAAAAAATTATTAGCATGCAATTTTTATTATTTCTTTTTTTTACAGTGTTTTATTTCCAAATGTAATAAAATTACCAGCAAAAGCTGAAAAGGAAAGGAAAAAAAAATTCTGGCTCTAACCAATTTTAATATATACAGCCAGATATTCTTCAACAGTAAATAACAATTATAAAAAATATATAAAAAATTAAAAACTGAAAATATAATGTTAATATAAAATAAATTTGATGGCTTTAGAATAATTTATTTTATAGATTTTTATTATCTAGAATTTCACTTAGACCAGCAAATTTGTATCAAATACCTTGTAGAATCCCATTCAGGACTGGATACACTAGATATACTTTGGCAACTAGAACAAGAAGAATATGTTGTTTCACTGTTACTGGCTAAATCTTCCTCTAATCGTAAATGTTGAACTCGAGGGATCATCAATGGTGAACTGTACACAGGATTAGAGTTCCAACAAGACTCAGCAGATTGAGCATTTTGGTTGTTAGCATTATAACACCTAGATGGGGAGATCTCACTTTCCTGATGAGGAAACCGACCTCTTAAACTACGATGACGAGATTGCTTTTTTGACTTGCGGCGACTACTGGTCTCTGGTCGGTATCCATGCTGACCAGGTCGTGTTGGAAAAGAATGACTATGCAGCCCATGGTGATAAGCTCTTGGACTGCTCTCAACTGAAGAACTGTAACCCACTATTCTTTGTCCAGGAGGAACAATTTCAACTCGTCTCATAACCTGCCTCATAATTTCCCTGGAAGGAGTGAGATGCTCTCGAGAGGAACTATCGATGCCACAGGTACAATCATTATGGAGTCTGCTTAAATGACTCTCATAGGATGAAGCATGCTCTGTTATTGTCACATTTTCGGAAGAACAATATGTGCAGCTTTCTGAGGGATCTGTATGCATGTGTTGGCATTCCTGGAAACCCACAGAATTTGAAAGTGGATGATCAATACTAGTCCTTAAAGCATCATCACTCAAAGTATCCTCAGAGTCTTTATTCTGGTGCTCAGTTTGACGTGCAACACCAATATCACTATCACTATAGAACTGATAGCGGTTTCTGTTTTGAGTATTACAGAACACCTCTTCACATTCAGAAACACCAAAGTCACCAGAGACTAATGTTTCCATATCACTTTCCAGCACATCTGGTGACTTTCTCTGGTTGCCAGAGGTATGCTGAAATTCAACTTCGAACTCTATATTGTTATTCTGTCCTTTTTCAGACTTTTTCACATCAACTGGGCATTTTTCATGGGTCAGAGAATCTTCTCCATTTTCTGGAATGCCACTCTCAGGAAGAACAATTCCAAAATTATAAGCATAAAAGTCGTGAATAAACTGCTTGCAGTTTAAGTGTTTTTTATAGAACTGGGATATGGAGTCTTCTGGGGTCTTTACGGGAGCTTCTTCAGAAATAGTGGATTTTTCATCGATTTTAGGTTCTTCTTGGCTGCAAAGCATTTTTTCAAGTGTGTGTAGTTCACCTTCAGTCAATGTCCACAGTAAATCTCTAAAAAACATAACAAAAAATTAGGCATCTCCAAATGAAAAATAATTAGCACATTAATTGAAAGGGATTTAACTGCACCATCTGTGTTTAATCTGCATATATGTTATGAGAGAGCAAATGTTTGAGGCTGAAATTTTTTTATATCTGTTTCGAATTTATAAAATGTAGATGCTGGAAGAAACACAGCAATAAATGTACTGAAAGCAGAAAAATAAGTACAAACAAACTTAAACTATAACAAAAAAATTAATTAACGTAAACCACTGGAATAACTCAACTAAAATCTCAAAAATATTAAACTTTTTTTTAAAATCAAAACCTGCAATACAATGCTTTCAGTGATCATTAAGAATATCACAGTGTAGAATATTGCTGCATTTTTTGGCTACTAACAAACAAGTCTTAGAAAGTCAAACATTAAATTTCATAGTAGGGAATTTAAATTGAACACAACTTTGTAAAAAATGCAATAGAATAATTTTGTCTCATTAAAAGTTTATCAGACAAAATGAAAATTTAATAAACTAGAGGAAGTTCATGTCAACATACTTCCATTAGAGAGCATGAATACTGGTGCTAAGACTACTACTGCAAGTGAATTGCATTAAGCATACATAGTACAATCCAAGCAACATCAATAAATCTAGGTATTAATTTCATAAGAACATAAAAAATTCCATTTTAATCATTTCAAAAGAAGGTTCAAATCATATGCACACAACTTTGCAATTCAGTTTAATTTGTTCCCTATATGTTTGTTTTAAAACTTCCAAAATTTCTAAAAGAATTTATTTTTAATTAAAGTTGCAATTATTTCCAGAATAAGGTACATTGATAAGTCCTAAGGGAAGAAGGAGAGCATTCACAAATTGGGAGGGGAAAAATTTTTTTTTTTAGATGTCTTTCAAAAAGTATATTTCAGCACCTACCAACTCAGTAGTTAAACAACCAAATGATAAAGCTTTAAAGGATTAAAACATAAAACTAAAATATCAATATCAGCAAAAAGTCTGTAAATAATATTTATTCTTAGAGTAAATTTAATATATTTAACCAATCATCAGACACTTTTTCTTTTTCCATTTAAGCAATAAATCTTAATTTATGGCAACAGACTGAATATGTTGAATATACACTTTAGTAATTTATTTTTGAATTTTCAAAATTTATTAAAAAATGAAAATATTCAAAAATTAAAAATTTACTAAATCACTCTATAGAAACATTGAAAATACAATACCGTATTTTGAACAATAAGTTACAAAATGGGCGGAACAGCTCAGAAAGATTAGCTGAATCCTTCTCAACATTAAAAGGCCCATCAGGATAAAGAAGCAAACCCCTGAAACACAGTAAACATACATATATATATATATATATATATAAATAAGTCTTTTTCAGAAAGCAAAATGCAAATTAAAAATTGCAAAATGACTCACCATACAATAGCTAACCGAGGTATAGTAAACATAAGAGAGGGATCATAATCATCAACCATGTCCTGAGTGACTAAGCCTATTTTTAATGCCCTAAAAATGAAATAATGATTAATTAGAGAAAATAAGAATTTAATCAACCTTCAGAGATCGTAAAAAAACAGTTATGAAACAATGGATGAAAAATAATAGAAATCCTCAACTAACTTAATGAGAAAGTAATAATTATTTAAATTAAATTCAATAACATAAAATGCTAAATGATAGTTCAATGAGTCTGCATGCTCTTTACTAGTCAAAATTTTTAAAAGGCAATAAATCAGGTAGCTTTCAATCCTCTTTAATTTTTTAAGTTACAAAAATAAACATAGGTATTAAAATATTAATGAACTTTATGTAAAATTTTGATGTATTTCTGTAAATAATAGCTGCAGTACATTAGAAAATAAAAAACTGCTTGAATGAATTATAATAAGGTTACAAAATTTCAAACAAAAACCATATTTACATAATATTTGTTAAAGTGCAAGCAATGATATGCAATAACATTAAAACTATGCTATTACTTTAGAATGGAAAGAACAGGTTATTTGAAAATAGTGTGTGTGTTAAATTTTGCCAAGTAAACATACACAAATAATTTATACATAAATTTTGCACAAAGAAATAATTATAGGTAATCAGTCATAAATTGATCTATAAAAGAGGGGGGGGAGAGAGAAAATAGGAAAAAAATATAAAATATTTAATCAATAAAAGCTGTCTGAATTACATGGAACCTGAATATTAAAATATATAATACTTTTGAAAAGTTCCAATTAAGAAACAGTAACGTAAAGAAAAAAATACCTGATTAAAGTCTCAGAGAACAACACAACTATTTCTTGCTGCAGATGGTACTCTTTAGCACTTTTGATAGGAACCATAGCACTAACATAGCTAAAAGAATTTTAAAAATTAATAAATCAATAGGTTCATATTAACCAGCAAAACTCACTGACATATAATTTAGGAAGATTATTTATGACACAATATATAAGAATCCACTACAATAGCAACAAGTAAATTACTCTGAATAATGCACTTAAAATCCCCCTAATATATTAAAAAAATTATGACCAATAAGGGAAAAAAATATTTAGAACTGTGCCAGATGCCTAATTAAAGAACTTAATAGTGCTCTAATGCTTAAAAAATTTATCAGACACATTCTCAAGAACTAGTTAAGCTAACTATGTTTTTCATCAGCTGATTTTTATCGGCTGCTGGTGGAACACATGTTTAAAATGTCATACTCATCTTAAGCTTTTTTTCCACACCTTATCCTACCTCTCTTTCTCTCTATCTCAAAAAAAATAAATAAATAAATAAATAATAAATAAAGCCTTCTTTAATATAAACTAACAAATTTAGTATAAAAATATTCACTCAAGGTTAACAGAAAATTTTTAAAAATATTGATCATACTCAGAGTTATACCCATTATTAATAAAATAACATGCTGCTCATATAAATATAAAATCTGCATTACACACAAATACCTTTTGCTCATAGCAAACATGCAGGCATTTATAATCATGTCTATCTAATATATCTATGTTCAACATTTGATGTACTGCTTTATACAGGTCATTATTTTCATGTATGAAAAGTTTAAAAAAAATTTATCCAAATGTTGAAAAAAAAAAATCCTAAACTTTCATGATACTTCTGATCCCACATATTATTAAAATAGATACACATTACTTTGCAATCCTATGACAAAATAGGTCATAGTTTTTAACTGTAACTACTTAACTGTACTAGATAACAATATATGTTTTGGTTCTGGAGACAAGGAAACACTTCTTTATCAGGAAATTAAATACTTATTATGAGAATGAATATGAATTTCTAACAACCCTACACTCCTTAGATTGCATTGTGACAATATATGGTTTTATGGTTTATCTTTAAAAGCAAAATTTTAAACACTTTGGCTCAAATCTTAAGTTCTCCAAACTGACAAAAAACCATCATCTTTCCCTACACACACACTACATTGTTTTAAAAAACTTGTATGGTTTTAATTTTTTCTTTCATCTCCTTATCCACTTTCTAACTAATATTTAGCAAAAACTGTTAGCAAAACTATACACTCCTAAATTATATAAAATTTTAAATTTAGTTTTAGAAAATGCTTTATACACATTTTAAAAAATTTAAATGTTTTTTAACTAAAGCAGAAGAATCAAAATCCCACAAAAGCATAACAATTTTCCCATTAATAATAATATGAATAAATACAATAATTATTCATAAAGACAGGTAAACAACACAAATTTGATCTGTTATTAATAACAGATCAAATTAATCTCAAACTGCTTCATGTGGAAGAGGTACTAGAAAGTACTACGTAAGTTTGTAACAAGATATATTTTTCTGAAAATATTTGAGCCAAAGATAGCCATGGACCCTTAATTAATAAAACTCTCTTTATAACAAACAATTTGAATCATTGAAAATGTTAAGTTAAATTTTAACAGTAGCCTTATAATCAATTTATTTTTGTACTTGCAAAAAAAAGTATCAATAACATACCACAGCTCAAATTCAGCAAAAAGTCTATCAAAAATTCTCAATGCTTCTCTTACCTATAAAAAATGAGTAAAATAAATCTAATTATACAGAGAAATTATTTCCAAGATAGGAATAATTTTTAAAATAAAATTCAATCACTTAAAAATATTTTTTGTGGTGAAAAGTCTTTTAATGCATGGAAAATTATATTTGCTTTACACAGAAGCATGGCAACAGGGAAACACTAACTTGAAGGGCACAAGACCAATAAGGTATAATACATGTCTGTAACACCCTAAATAATTAATAAAAAGGCTAACAGACTATTAACCTTGAAACACCAAGACACTTAGATTGCACTTGGGCACTTGTCACTATCATTATGAACCTGAACACATAATGCATATACTGTAGGTAGAAAAGTAAAGACATTCCCTAGTTCAGTCAATTAATCCACAGACATGAATACATTGCATTGGATGTGTATTCTAGATTTTCAAAATCTTCTCAAATATTAGCCAAAGAATCCACATGAATAAAAGAAATAATATATCTTTGTTTAATTATAATATTAAATTGACCTATATTATAGGGTCTAACATGCCATGTATACTGCATTATGGTTAGCATCATGAGCTTTCATAGTGAAGGCCTGGATTCAAAGCCAAGGCAAGGTATGGATGTTTTTATGCTGTTCCCTCTGGGATCAATGTTCATTCACCTAATGAGTGCTCCTAAAACAAAGTAGACAACAAAACTCACAATATAAATCAGTGAATGTCCTATAAATAAGTGTTTAACAAATTGGCAATAAAAGGCTCTAAAAATTTTTTTGCTCAGTTAAAATATTTTGCTGCTGTATAAATACACATATTTGTTATAATCTTAAAACATTACATTACTTAGATAGTTTTCTTCCTAATAACATTCACAATACCAATTATATAATTTCATTAACTAAAAAAATTATTTCAATGAATAAATTAGAAAATTATTTTAAACTGGTTTAATGTCCAAAGCCCTTTCATTGAACACAACTTTAAACAAAAACAGGAACACACAGCTTTTTAAAATTCACAATAAAATTAAAGGAGTGAGCACCATCCCTTTATTTTCATTTTGGACATTAAGAAGTTGGATGTTGTTCTTTTATATATTCTATAAGTTTCCTGAAAATAATCAGAATTTACAATTTCTTTTATAAATAATATTTATAAAATGAAAGTCGACAGATCACTCTAATGACTTAATTTAATAATTGCTCCATACACATTTTTCAGAGTTAGCCTAGATTAAATACCACTTAAAAGTTCCAAACACACACAAACAAAAAAAACAAAAATTCACAGATATTTACTTACTTTATCAGAGTAAGTAAGAGAATTCTTTAATGACTGTTCTCTAAGAAGGCAACGAACATTGTCTAAAGCTCGAGTCAGAGCTTTAGCTAAAGGCCTCATACTTGCACTCTCCAATTCTCGATGAATAATATTAGAACCAGCTGCAAGGCACTATAGATAAAAAAGTTTCTATCAAAATACAAGCTAAAATGTTTTCATGAATAAAAATTTAATGTTCATAATTTGACTCAAACCCTAACCCTGGATAATCAAAAATTAATAAATATTTTACATACAACACTCCATTCACAAAGATTGTAACTGTGTTTTTTAAAACTTTATGAGGATAATTTTACAGGAAAAGCAAAAGAACATTTCAGGAAAAAAATTAACTTCAGGTATATACTACATAATAAAGGTATGTACTACATAACATGAAGCATTTCATACATAAAAATCTAAGCTAAAGAAGCATGAATTGATTTCTATTATTTTCACCACTAGGTTGAAATATGTACTAAAAATTTTTAATTCAGAGTATGAGACCTTCATATACGATAAAATTTTCTTATCTATGAACTTTCTTGTACATCACCATGCAGCATAAGAATATTTTCATATTCACTTCTTAAACATTTTATTGGAAGTTGATCTTTTATTCATAAAGATTTGAATATTGAGCTATAATCTGCTCAGTACATTTAATCTCAAATTATAAAGCTTCACAGTAAAATTTTCTAGTAATAATACAATAATGGTTGTTTGAAAGTTTTATATTGTGATAGTACTAAGAAATCAGAAAACTCACTGGTACGCCACACTAAAAGTACATTTAAAAACATGGGACTTTCTCCCTTGAGATAACTGATTTCGTTAGGCCTCCTGATGACAAGACCATTTGGTTGCCTCAATATATGGTTTAGTTCCTTTACTGCTACAGAATCTTACATTATGCTGCATTGAGCCCTAAGTGCATGATTTCTGTTTATTTTTGTCTGCATTCTTCCTGCTAATAATTATTTTATTTTGTTGAATTATTTACTTTTAGTTATATTTGGTTGAAACTGAAGTCATTAACATGAATGAAAACTGGATTCAGAAAAAATAAAGAGATTGAAGTTCAATAACATGTCTTATCAACTGATGTGCCAATAATAAGTGATGAATTATTTCTAAAAAAATAAAAGGATCTTTTAAATAAATATATATAAAGAAAAGGCTCAAGACTTGCAAATTATAGCATTGTGTCTCATGTCTGCCATATTACTTATCACTATAGAAAGGTAATGGTTAAGCATTACATTCACAAACAGTGAATTTACAACTTTGTTTTAGTAATACTATTGATAGATGCTGATTTTCCCCTTTACATTTTACATGCATATATATCAATACTAGAAGTTACAGACTATTGTAAAAACTGAAACCAATAGTTTTGTTTCCTGATACATATTTCTTTTGTTAACATTGAAAGCACTATCCATTCAATTCACGTAGAAAATTACTTTGTAACATAAAAACAATTTTTGATTTCATTATCATAATAACCTGTTTTAGGGTGCAAGAGGGAAGGGTTTTCTATATAAATGCAAAACTTTAATATTTTTTACATTTTAAGTATACATGAAAATAACAATCATAAGTTAGCTGTTGAGAAATTTTAATTCTACTTTCCTTTACCAAAATAATCTTAGAAAACTTGTTTTCGGATTTTTCAAAAGTGACATTTTTTATCTTAAAATATAAAATTTGTCAAACAAGTCACCATTTTTTTAAAAATATAGCTATCTGCATTTTGTTAGAGTGAAATATACAATGGAAGAACATTTGATTTCATAAAAGTTACAGTTTGTTTTCTTCATTAAAAATGAAATATTACATAAAGTTTTTAAATAATGTACATTTAAAATAACGAGAAAAAAAAGGATTTATTTACTATCAAAATTCACATGAAATATAAAACATGAGAAGCTAGTAAAAACTGTTTCTATCTTTTGTTGCACAAAAATAAGTAATAAATAATCACCTCAGCTCCAAACCAAAGCTGACCAGCAAGATTTTCATGTAGAACATCATCAGGAAACTTTGCTCTGAAATCTCTATTAGCTCTCATGTCGGGTATAGCATCATCCATAATATCATTACAGATACTTAATACCTAAATATGCAAATTCAAAATATTTGATAACACATAGAAACCATAACTCTATGAAAAATTTAATAGACACAAAATACATTTCTTGAACTTGTATTTCTAGTTAAGATATTAATCATTAGGTTTTTTGACTTTATTCATAATCTGAAGGTATAGTGGCAAAACTATGTTTCATCTAAAAAAATTTTTTTTAATTAAAAGGATGGATGAAATTTTAAATATATATATATAGCAATTTAGTTCCCGAGAGTTCCATTTATAAAAATGTTAAAATACCATAATAATAATTTGAAAGATAACTACATTTATAGCTCATAAACTTTATTCCTTTTCAATTGATTCGTCTAAAAAAAATTTCCTTGCATCATTTTTTGCCTTTAGAAAAATTGAAAAGTGGTGTAGGAACTGTTTCATAGAGAACATGTTATGCATAAATTATGATATTTATTATAAATGTATATGATGAAAGGTAATACTTGTAAGAAATACAGGTTGAGAAATTTACATCCTGCACATATCTTGAAACCTGATAGAGTACTTCACAACAAATAAATGGATACTTGAATCTGGTTGAGACAAATGCATCATGCAAAATACTTTCAGATTTATCAGTTTCTAAGCAAGTATGCTGTTCCTGGGAGAAAATTCCAATTTGTTTGAAATTATCTTTACTCTTCTTTTGGAATGGGGGCTAATAACTGAAAATGTGTAGTGTTTTCTCAAGTGCCTAACTAGTTTTTATGACACTAAATGCACCCATCTCCCCTTCTTATTATAGGCAAACAGTAAATTTCCCTGGGGAAAAAATACCCTGTTTATGCTCTATTGATGAAATTAAAGCTGCAAAAATTATTTATTTTATTTTATTTTTGCCAAAAATCAATTAACAGCAAGTTTCCCTCAATAAAATATGAATTAAAAATTTTATTTCCTAAAATCATAGCTAATTGCTGATCTAGGAAGTAATCATGGTAACAACAACCACCACAAAAAAAAACCTTTTGAAGACAAAATTGCTTTTCACATTTAAATATTATGCCCTTTTAAGAAAGAGCATCATGCCTGTTATTTTTTTTTTTTCTTTCTCAGTAAGGGTGCGATTTTCTCAAGTAAAAGAAGAGAGATACAACAAATATACTAAAATTAAATTGAAAATATGTAACTGAGAATGATGGAAAATTTAATATAGAAAGCAAGCACATTTAATACAATTAATGGAGATTTAATATAATATTATGGGCCAGAGACAGAGAGTGTTCATTACAAAAGAAATTCAAAAATTACTTTGTCTTGGCATATTCGCAATTGGCTGACTAATATAGAACAACGATCTGGATCTGTACGACCATCAAAACTATCAAGCTCTGTAGCTACCATGGTAAGTTCTTCATCAGCCCAGTAAAACAGAGCTAACTTGGAGCTGTCTTCTTTCTAAAATATTAAAAATTAAAAATTAAATGAGTTGGCAAGCAGTAAATGTTACATACAAACAGCAATATAACATATTTGAGGATAGAACTAAAAATATATATTAGGACCAAAATAACAAAAAACATCAAAAGATTTTAAAACTCATTGTATATAATCAAAACCACCAAACATTTCAGTTAATCAAAGCTGACACAGATAACCCATTTAGTACACATTTTCATAAGTGTAATGCCTCCATATTACCTAAAACACACAGACATGCAAATTGAATACTGCAAGCTAAAAACTACAAAAATTTCTAAATTAATAAAATAAATTAGTTTGCCTATTTTTAATCTGTGAATTTTAAAAAAATTCAAACTAGGGGAAGGCAGCAATGAACCAAAGAAGTTGAGGGAACTAATAGTCTTATAAATACAGTCAGTTAACAATTAAAAAATTAACAGGAATTATTAATACTAATCATTATAATTAATGCACATTTATTAATATGCAAATGAATAAAAGAACTCATTACAAACTGTAAAATGAGTTCTGTAGCATATTGCTAAGTAAAATGTTGGCACTGTTTATATGCAGTTATATATATATATATGTGTGTGTGTGTGTGTGTGTGTGTGTGTGTGTGTGTGTGTGTGTGTGTATGTATATATATATATATATATATATATATATATATATATATATATATATATATATTTATTTATTTATTTATTTATGTATGAGAGAGAGAGAGAGAGAGGGAGGGAGAAAAGCTAAATTCTGCAAAGTTTTTATGGTACTTTCGGGGCTTTCAGTACAATAGCACTATCTCTGTTTACTAAATACAAATAAGATTTGTTTCTAAAAAATGTGTCAATTTTTTTGGCGGAATCCCCTAGAGTATATAGTAATATAAACTGGTATTCATTTAAAGAATAGAAGTTAAATATACTTAGATAGTTTTGAAAACAGTATTCCTCCTTGGAAGTATAGGATGCAACAATAACAAGGGAAACCAAAAGCAAATATGATTTTTGTAGTAGTCGAGAAAAAGAGATCCTTCATATGTTAACACTGCCCACAAAAATATTCTGCCTTATTATCCATAACTGGTCATAAATTCATTCATTAAGACCCAAGGAAGTAATTCATGAATAAGTACGTCATAACTCAAAACTTAAAACTTTTTTTAAAAAACAAACAAAATCAAAAAAGGATTTTTCTAGCAATTATTTTCATTCCTATTTTATTATTAGGGCTTCCGCTACAATTGAGCGAACTGATGATGAATACTAAAATCCCAATTAGCGAGCATTTATCGGAGCAACTATTTGTATTTCCTTTATGAAGCGAATTACTGTGGTTTAAAAAAAGGGGGAGATTATATATTAACAATTTAAATAATTTTAAAACTTTTCTAAGCTAAATATTGGGAGCTTTCTTCCACAATATGCACCTAATATGTTTATGAACTTAACATGAAAAGAACGCTTTTCTGTAATATTACAATTATTTTAACACGAGTTTCAAACACAAAATCAACAGTTTTATCGAAGTATTTGGTTAGGTATGGACACTTAGGACTGTTATTTCTCAATCTAAAAAAAAAATCCCTCCCACTTGAAGGTCCTCACTTCCTAGTTACACAGAGTAAAGTGAACTTATTTCAGTCACTGGGTTGTACTTAAAACTCAATAGAAGAGAAGATTTAAAATACGGACAAAAGGTACTCAAATATTCTTTCTTAAAATGTTTGAGTACCTTTTGTCCGTATTGGGTTATCGTAATTGAAAAACAATGTTTTACATTATACAAAGTGAAAACTTCGCATTTACGTTACTTTCGAATCCCAAATTATCTAATTAGAAAAACGACTAAAATAACAAAACACACTTTCTATCGCCATAGATATATAAAAATATCTGGACTGAAAAAACTCATTTTGACATTTTACATTAAGCACGAAAAGTATTCATAGGCAATCAATACATATATGATAAGGCCTACAACTAACCTTTGATTTATGTACATTTAAATAATAAAAAATGAAAAATAAAAACCTTTGCTACATATAAAGACAATCTTAAAAGACTAGGAAATGCCTCGAGGCCAAAATTCAACCAATTGAGCTATTCAACAATGAACGGGCTAATTTTTTTTACCTCTATTCTTCACATTATCCCCATACACTTACCCCCCCCCCCTTTTTTGGGGGTGGGGGGAGGGGGCAGCACCAATAACGACGTGGACTGTACATCTATATATTTAAGTTGCTAAGCTGGCTCTTTGGGCAGTCCGTGAGAGAAAACTACTGCATCAATTTACTTCATTTTGGTCTTAAACGAAAGATTTTAATCTATAGATGTGTCAGATTTGGTTTTCGTATCCTCATTTTTTATTAATTAGCGATAATTTATAATTAAAAAATTGGCTTCCTGCGCATGCTCAGTGACATGTTTAAATCTGGCTTTAGATACTCACTAAGCACGAGGCTGCATAAACACATTTTGTTTCTGTGCATGCTCAGTGACATGTTTTAATCTGGCTTCAGATTCTTACTAAGCACGAGGCCTCATAAACACGTTAATTTGTTTATTCCGCGGAATCTCTCTAGCTCTCTCTCTGCCATTTTTATTTTTAATTATGTTTATGAGGTATAGAATTAAACCTGACCGATTTTTTTAATTTAGCGCTATGATTTTCAACATTTGGCAATGATGTGCTGAGTATAATTTGTGTATTAGTACAATTATTTACTATCTAGCCGTCATGTTTTGACGGACACCAACTAGTTATTATTCATTTTCTGATATGTCTAGACCACTGGTTCCCAACTGGAGGTACGCGAGAGCATTTGAGGTGGTACGCAGAAGGATTTAATAATAAGAATAAGTACAATTTGCTGGTTAAAGAAAGGCACTATTGAACCTGATATAGAAGAAATAAGCATAAGCAATACCAACTTTCTTATTAAGCCTCCTGAAAAAGACATTGTGTTGGAAAATTGTATTTACCATTTGTTTATAACAATTACGTATAAACGGCTTTTTTCTTATTTTATGGATTTATTTTTTGTATTTTGTTTTATTCACACTTAAATACATTTTGTAAAGTTATTCATAAGTGCATAGAATTTATTTTACCCCCTCAAAAAGTTATAATCAGTGGTACGTCCTGACCCTACGAAGTTCTCAGGTGGTTCTCAAGTAAAAAAAAGTTTGGGAATCACTGTTCTAGACCGTTCATTAACGTCCTTTCTCTTTGGTGGCCGAGAGCCACTGTCATGGCCGGCTGCCCGAAAAAGAGATTCGAACCTGGGTCTCTAAACCACGAGACTGGTATTCTTCCAACATAATTATTCAGGCAAAGTAAAGAAATCTGTCTTTTTTTTAATTCCATTCTTCACAGTCTCAGTTTTTCAGCTGTACAGTATTTCCTCCAGATAAAGTAATATGATGCGTGGGAGAGTATCGCTTATACGATTACAGTATGCTACTTATCTGAACATATTTACAAGAAAGCAAAAAGATTGCACACCGCAAGAGTACATCCATAAATTTTAAAATTCAGATAAACAATACTTTGCTCTTCACAGGAGGTACAGATTATTTTCTGCCGAGATAACATTGTATGACAGAAATGAATGCTGAGCTTTGTATTACATTATTCCTTCGGAGTTGTTTGATGGTTAGTTGGTTTAGAACGCTACACGACGGCAAGCCAATTCCGAACGGCTACAAACATCCATGCTAACAATGGGACTCGAACTCACAGGTTCTGGGCCGAAAGAACCATCGTCCAGATCTGGGTTGCGTGTACTGTACCTAGATAAAATGGCTAACTATCTAATGCTACAAGATAAAATTATCTAATTTCATCCGACTGCAAACTGGGAGAGCGACTAAAGAGATAGCACCCCCGAAACATACACGGCCTACCCCACACAATCGCGTCCAAATCCCTCTCCGCCATGATGACCTTTTGGCAGAGAAAAATAACGTTAGTGCGCCACGACACGCTTCAGGTCTCATTTCCTCCATCGGTTACGCTATGCTGGTTAAATGTGTGGAAGGGATGTGGCGTAAGAGAAACAGTGTCATACGGTGGTGACGTAAATCTATCTACCTCTTTCCCAGGTGGTTCACGGCGGATTCGAGGAAATTGAACACATTGAGTTCATTTCAGGAGACAAAGAGAATAACGAAGCCGGACAGGTCAATTTTTTGGTGAATGTATTAGTGATAATATGTAAAAGAACTCAATTTTGGGGAGGGGCAGAAGTAGTTCCAGAAGAAAAGCATTAAATGAGAGGTTCACAACCATAGTGGACCAAGTCCGTATTTTATAAAAATGGAGATAGTTATGTTGGAGTAACTTAAAAAGACGTTCTATTCACTGCCATAGTAAATCAAGTGATTAATACGTTTTCACAAAAATCTCCGCTACACAAAACGTTACACTAACATTATACATACGTTACACAAAAAGCTTCAAACCTTGATTTCTCCAATTTAGTTTAGATGGACTTGGTTCACTATGGTTGTGACCCCTTCAAATATTAATACAGCAAAAAGATAAAATCTTTATGCATTTTTACGAAAAAAAAATTTTTTCATTCACAGATATAGAATTTATGAAAATCAAGGAATTGCCGCATGATGACTCACAGATGTACCCTCGAATTTCGAGACTTAGCCTGCACGGTCTCTAAGTTAAATGAAGTCTCTAAGTTAAATGGAAACTATTAAAATTCAAAAAACAATGTACTGTCAAACCCTATTCTAAATATTACTAATAATTTTCCTGCTATTTAAGCACTGGACATGTACATACAACATCACTGCGTGGTGCATTGCCTCTTAGTCGCCAGACCCGACGAAATGTGGAGGAAGCGTGTAGGTTTAATACGAGTGGGCCTCAATTACAGATGCAGTTATTTCAATTTTAATAAACACGCACCATAACGTTTCATTTTTCTTTACTACCAAGAGAGGAGGGGGAATATTCACACAGATTTCGACATAGACTTTCGCACACTGGTATGTACTTACTCGAATATCCATTTGCACAAAACAAACAACTAATTCTGAACGTACTTCAACTGCACGAACAGAATACACATTAAAAAATAAAATGGTATAGGGTGCTGTCACTAAATCTTCGATATCACCTGACTCGATGAAGCTACCTCACAGACGAACGAGGAAAAAATTCCAGTAACGCTACTACATTCAGTTGATCGCATTTGACTATCACACACTACGCGCCTAGAATATATTATTGACGTGCACAAAACTAAGAGACGAGAAAGGTAAACTAATGATGAATGAAAGATTCTAAGAATTTCAACGGCTGTGCGGCGCTACAGTGAGCAACAAGAGTTCGGGGTAACGTCGGATGCGATTACGCTGAAGAGCTGAAACGCGAGCGCAGAAAAAAAACAGCGACTCTCTATGACGTAAATGTTTCAACGGTGATACGCAACGGAATCGAATTCACGCAGCTCACAACGTCAGTGGACGCAAATTCTTAATCTAAAAAACGCTCACCAACAGCATAACATTGCTTCAAAAATGAATACCATTCACAAGGGAGGGGGGGATACAACAAAAAAACTTCCCCCTAAATTCATAGGATGGTATTTCAATCGGTGGTTACATGAATCAAACACGACTATCAAAAAATAACATACTACTCACTTTTGCTCCGTTAAAAATTTTAAAAAAGAGAGAAAAGAATCGTGAGTAATAATTTGACAGATATTCAACAGCCTCGCACCATCTCAATGTAGCTTGAACAAACAGATTGACATCCTCCTTATTTTTATAAATTTAGCACTACCTAAAGTATGATGAAAATAAAAAATGATCTCACGATTCCAGCAGAATTGGCAACTGACTCAAACCATTTTCATTATTAAAGGTCAATCTAATTCACTCAAAGAGAAAAGATGTATGTTTCAAGGATAACAGGAAAACACGCATGAACTATTCTAAATATCTGAAGCCGCCTAGGGTAGCTCCTGGTTGATTACGACGTGCCGCATTACTCGTTGTGAATGAAAATTTTTGACACAGAACTAAAACAAATCCAACCCAAAAAAAAGGCTTCTTCAGCAATTTTTTTAACTCATACGCGCCGACGATTTAAAATCAAGTTGAGAAGATTCAACTTGGACGCCGATAATCACGATCACTTCTCTTTGATATTTATAGAGTAAATACCTGTATAAATTTACCTCGTTTGATGCACGAGTACATTATCAATGTCTCATTTCAGACAGTAGAATTTTATGCTGATTTTACTCGGGTGGAAAAGGCCATTATTTTTCAGACAGGAACTGATATTTCCAGCTTAATGTCTCCCCTTTCCAAAAATAAATCAGGGGCCACCCTTATAGATTTATTCAAATGATTAACACTTTGACAAAAATATGTAAGCATATTTTTGTAAGCATTGCCTCAAGTGCATAACACGGTTATTGCCATTTCTTTGCATTATACGAAAAGAACTATACATACTTTAATGAATTAGCATAAGGAACGAATTTAATTTGTAAAGGCAACATGTTACCTTTGCGCATTTAAGAAAATAGAAAACTTTCGAATGTTTAATTTTTCAGTCGAATCACTTTATTCATCATACGTTAGTCTATTTGGGTAATATTATGGTGCATAAACAAGAATGTAACGAAAAAATTCAATGGACGAGCATATAATGCCTTAGTTTTTATCTCAATTATTTTCATGCAACTCGGCCGTGAGTCAGTTTCATCCTCATTTCAACAAGACACGTGAAAGAGAAAGCATTTCCACGAGATGGGTTACGTTTACAGAAATGGTTGCTATATATATATATATATATATATATATATATATATATATATATATATATCACTAAACCATGTGCAAGTCTGCAAACATTGGTAGCGAAACAATACAATAAATAAACGATATGAAAAGGGATTCCCATCAGTCTAACTGTGGCTTACTCGCGTACATTGGTAATATAAGTCTTGAATCAAATACATTAGTAATTTACGATCAATTTAAAAAGTTTTCTAAAAAAAAAACTCTTATTAAAATAAATTTTAAATGGGTAAAAATTTCGAAATGAAACGATTTGATGTTGGTGCGTCCCGGAAACATGCAAATAAATACTTCTAGTCCAGACGAAATCACTCTACTCACTTCAATACAATATTTTACTTAAAATACGGCACTGCTAAATTTTTAGGAACAGTTAATTTATTTATATTTGTCTTGCAGCTTGTGTCGCCACCGAAAAAGGAACTGCAAATTGCTCACAGAGACCAAGGATAAAAAGATAAGACGACTAGAGGTTTCATCAGAGATAAAGAAAAATATATTTTACAAGGCCTCGATGAGGACGAAAAAAAACATCTTCAAATTCCTTTTTCGCCGTTTCCGAGTTGCGATTATCTTTCTTACGCTCTCAAAAATGATTCTACAAGACCTTCCAGCATCGTACCGAGTCATTGACACACAAGACGAAAGAAAAAAAAAATTAGAATTATTTACGTAGCAAATCAATTATTCTAACTATATGAACTTTTACGGAGAGCAATGCTTGAATTCAACGAGCGGAATCTCCTCACTTATCTTATCAAAATCATAACACAGAAAAGTGATATATTTAATAATTCTCAAATTTTAATCCATCAGTATACAGGTAGCCCTCCTACAGCACGGTTTCGCTCTAACACGATAGGATAAATTGCGAGAGCCCTCGTACAACACTGCACCCTGTAACACAGTTTCGCTCTAACACGATAAAAAAAATTGCGTAAACCTTTGTACAACACTGTACTTCTATAGCACTAGATAATACGATTTTTGTTTAACACATTTAAAAACTAAATTACCTCAAAATAATGACGGGAAGGAATAATGAACTATAGTGGCTTTACATGAAAATATAAATGAATAAATTATAATTTGTTTATACAACTCTATACAATTACAAGACGGCCTAACCTTAGCTGAAAATCTTGAATCATTTTTCCCGAATGCAGACCCTTCCGCTGAAAGAAGCCGAAAATTCAAAAGGGGGCTTCAAAATTGTCTATCTCCATACCGTGAATCTACAATGTCCTTGTAAGTACCAGCAAATAAACCAAAATTACAGATTTTTTAAAGAGGATAGAAGGTGCAAAAAATCTAAATAGGAAGAAAAAGGTTCTGAAAGTGAAGGTGTATCGTTTATTCGAAAAAACGTTCTCGTTTGATTGTACTGAGCAGTGATGAAGAAGAAATTTATTAAAGTAAGGTCGCATTAAATGAAAATAATATTTTTTTTTTGTTTCTTTTCATTTCGTGTTATACATACATTTATATTTTTAAGAAAAATTAAGTTGCTTACATGTAATTTTAAAAAAAGTTTGCTTGTAATAAGATTTCAGAACGTAACCCCCATTTTTGAACTGTCTCTGAGTCTCATATAACACGGTTTCACACAACACGGCATTTTCTAGGAACCTATCTACCGTGTTATAGGAGGGTTACCTGTACTCAATTGAAGACGCATCATTCTTCCAAAAGGACCGTTAACGTTCCTCTTTAACAGGGAACGCTCGATTTTTGTCTCAACGCTAGAAACCGTATTTCCGGGAGGAACTGTAAAACAGCTTTAATGAATATTAAAAAAAATTGAACTTCGAAACGCAACTATGAAAGATTACAATAAGTAAAGAACAATGAATTTCGAACCCACCCATACGGACATGTGACGTGCAAAAATGCATGTATTCCTTGCAGTAAGAGAAGTTTAGCGACCTTCAAAATTGGAAAACTGCTAAGGGTTCAAAGTAGGCCTCGACCCAAATGGCCAGCCTACTCTCTACGCTGGTGAAACAATTCCACTCCGGCCTTCAGGTCAATCCTTGTTACTTGGTCAACACGTCTCACTCTGTGTCCGTACACTAACGTATGATGTAAACGCCTGGACGATTTTCGAAAGTAGGCGAGAGTGCTATTTCTCTGTGGAGACTTCGACTCTTCGAAGCAGTGCAACAAACTGTTAGATTATTTTCCTTTTCCGCGAAATTGGGAGCACATTACAAGTTTAACACCAGTTGGTTCATTTTACACAGATAGTTAACATCTATAGCTTATTTTAAAAACATAGGAAATGAAATTTATGGTTTACACACATACCTCATTTCCACTGGTATCATATTTCATAGTTATTACCAAACAAGCCAAGATAAAGTCAACAATTACAAAAAATCGTCGCTGAAAACAAACCCACATAACTTCCTCAATCATAAACATATCATTGAATTTTTTGTAAAATATATTGACCAAATTCGTTTAGAGAAATATTCTACAATCGTAAGAACATGCCCGATGCTGCTATGTCAGTTTTCACTCTCGAGATGGACTGAAAACAAACGAATGGATCAGCGAAGTCAAAAGATTGTTCATCGAAAAGTGCCGTATCACACGTTGAAGTCCCTCGACTCCTTTTTCTCAGTGATATACACGGTTTTGTTTTAAAACTAGTCCTAAGCGCTAAAAAGCTAGCATTTTCTCCGTGAAAAATGAACTGAAGATCAGTTATTTAGAGGTCACATCCTAGTATCTGTTTTCATAGACAAGCATTATAAGGCATCACAAACAAAATTAGTTTCAAAGTTAAAATTCCATTAAAGTGTATATTTCTTTAATTCCTGTTCCATAAAACGGTTACAGACAAACAGTGAAATGAACAACAGGCAGTTAATAACCAAAATCACTTTTTTTTTTTTTTAAAGCATTTTTAGAACTTCGAACTTAACAAATTGTTTCATATCAAAAATGTGTAAATTCGTACGATGAAAGAAAAACGAATAATAACTGCTTTCAAATTATTTTTTTTCCCATGAAAAATAATCCCTTTTTTCTTGGGGGGGGGGGGGGCAAAATCTTCGTTGTTAACTTATTTTAGTCTAACTAAATACCGCGTTACTATTTTTTGATAAAAAGCCACGTCCAAATAACTTAAGTTTACAGTAACAGTCCTTTCAAATGAATGTATGAATGACATCTACACATTTTTACATAAAATGACCCTTGCTGAAAACTCACCTAATTACTAAAAAATTATAAGAGTTTGACGTGAGAATATACTACCCTTATCAACCCTCGTCAACTTTCTGCTAATTCTGAAGGAATATTCAATTAATCTTCACGTGTGCCTGTAGAGGTTTTGATTAAGACTTGTACCTTTCTTTGCAAGGAACTCTCTGATTAAAATATACACCACAGTGAGCAGATAACGCCACAAAGTTACCAAGTTTTTAGAGAGGATTTCTGCAGTCAGGAACTCCGAGACTGTTGCTATCAGAAATGGCATATAATGTGGACCTAGCGTCAGATAAAACGACTAGCGATACAATGGAAATCCCTCCTTAGATTACTTCTACCTCGCTATCAAAACAAATAGCATTAGAACCTACTGCCAGTTAATGTGGGAAAAATAAGGTGTGCTATAAATGCCCGTTCCAACCCTATTTTCCCTGTCACATAAGGAGTAGTATATGAGCTCCCCCTATTCTTACAAATTCAAAGCGATTAGGTCGCAAAGTATTTATATTTCCTATATTCTTCAGTGCGGATATTCTCGCAGCTGTTTCTGATTATCGTACTAGGACAAGTGATATTTTGATTTACCGGTCAGCTTAGGTTTCGAGTCTCTACGCTTGAAAAACTCTGCTTAACAACTAAATTCCTGCAAACTCATTTCTGGTAGTAATGTGAGCACTCACCAAATATCAGCTTCTTGAAGTGTTAGACTACTTCACTCAAAAACTTGTAACCACTTCCGAGTATTGAGATAATAAAATTGTGTCCAATAAGCGATACTTTTTATTTTAATCACATCCCTCTTTACTTATTAAATGATAAATCCCCCCCCCCCCTCTCCAAGAATCTTGCCGCGCTGATGCTTGGATCCGGCCTGATATCGAGCTAGCAATTTTACCCTTCTTGTACATACTTGCACAGATCTATAAGAAGAGTTTCCGATTTCTAGTGCACCCAACATAGCCACTAAGGCCTTCTGGGATTGAATCCCAGCCGGTGAATGGGCTGCCACCACAATTTTAACAGAGCATCCCCAGGGGCGACATCGTACCTTCTCCCCTCTTTTCGCTCGTAGAAGGGCTTTCCGGTCTACAGATTTAACGTGCCCATATCCGGCCTAATCTCAGAGATATTTAATGGCATCGTCGGGATTCGAAACGAGCCCCCGAAGTCGAAGCCCAACGCGCTACCACTATGCTACCCCGGACCCATAAGAAGAGTTTAAGAAATGCATACGTTTAGGATCCAATCTTCCCTAGCCCAGTGCTCCCCAACCCTTTAATCGCCGCGGACCGGTCAACGTTTGATAATTTTACTGCGGCACGCTGAGGGGGGCTATGACTGCAATTTTAATTCATAATCTTGAAATGTCTATTAAACAATAAACTAATTTAAAATAGTTACAATATTTCTTTTGTTACAAAAGTATAAATTAGCACAAACCCGACAAAGTCGCACTAATCCGAGAGAAATACACCACAGTAAATAAAATGGAAATAATTTAATGTTCCTTGGGCGGGCCCGGTAATATTTGATCCACGGACCGGGGGTTGGGGACCACTGCCCTAGCCCATTCAGAAGACAGGAATGCGGAACCGCAATGCAAAATGTCACAGTGGTGTGTTTCTTTTTACTCCCACCTTGCCTTGGACTTAGCCTTGGACAAAGATCGACCGAGAAGTGTTTGTGGAGGTGCTTGCCCTGCCATATCTAAAATCAACTTTGTAGATGGCTAATAAATATATTAAGTACTCTTCTTAAGCTGAAACGCAGTCGCGTGTCCGCGAGGGAGAGCTTAAATGAAAATCGGGCAAGCAATCTAATGATTGGTTTGGTTTGGAGCGCTACGGTCAATTTTTGCTACACGAGGGCTAGACCGGGACCTACTGCTTAAAGCCGATACCGAACGGCTCCATGCCATGAGTGGGATTCGAACCCACAGACTTTGGTACCAAGTGCCAGCGCCCTACCCATTCGGCCATCCTCCCGTAATGTAAAAGAATAATACTGAATATAAAAGAATACTGGCGTCTTCAAGTTTTAAATAAAAATCATTTACAATATATATAACATTAAAAATTAATAAAAAGCTCAATACCTCAGCTCATTACCTAAAAGCTCAATAGCGAATTTTTTGCACAGCCACCTCTCTGACGAAATAAAGAGCCAGCTATTTACAAGTCTGTCTGATGACAACCCAATACGCATCTAACCCTTTCACACGGAATAACTAACTACCACTGTGATCGAAGTTCCCTCGGCTTTAACGCGTGGCAAAGAGAGGATTTCCGGGGAAAAGCAGTTTATTAATAACAGGAATGGCTAGATTTTTGCTTCGCCGAACAACATACACCAGTCGAAGAAAAACAATTCCATGGGAAAGAGGAAATGCTATAATCTGGGGAATTAAAAGAGCGGTGGCGAAGGAAAAGATGAGAAATTAGAAAGTGTTACGCAAAGGGATGAGAACTTAAAAAGAAAACTGAACTCACTCCATTTTTCTGGGAATTTTTCGCAAAACATTCATTCTCCCTTTCTTCTGGATCAGTTAACTAACCC
Source organism: Dolomedes plantarius (assembly GCA_907164885.2). Classification (NCBI taxonomy): domain Eukaryota; kingdom Metazoa; phylum Arthropoda; class Arachnida; order Araneae; family Dolomedidae; genus Dolomedes; species Dolomedes plantarius. The sequence goes on along the minus strand of OU015493.1, from coordinate 8,928,701 downwards.
TTCCTTCAACTAGGGTATCAAGTCAAATTTACTTTAGCCTAATTCCACACTTTGCTTCACTCACTGTTATTTGGTGAAATCAGATTAAACCATGTTAACAAACTTTGTGGTTTTTGCTTCGTTCGTAGGTCGTTGCTTTTGTCTCCTGATGCAGATGATCGCTTTTTAAGCGTTCTAAATCCGATTTATGCGTCGAATTTAGTATGAAAATTAAGCTGTTAAATAGGATAATCAAAGAGATTAATTTAGTACATTTCTTTAAGTTTTCAGCATAACAGATTTGGTTTGATTCATTTTAATTCCAATAAAGACAAAGGGAAGGCGATGTGCCCAGAAATCTCGTAACCCAGTCGTAGTCAGTTAGGATATCTACAAAATTAGTTAAACTTTCGAACATGTCGGAGAAATTTTACGATTTTCTGTGCAATATAAAATTCAACCCTAAAGAGTAGGACAGCACAGTTACAAAGAGATAATCGATTCTCCTCCTCACTGCGCCTACTAACTACAAAATTCTCAGAAAGCCTTATTTCAGAGAATAAAGAGGTTTGGAAGTCGGGCGTCTATATTCGCTCTCAAGAATAGTCGCATTAGCACATCCTACTTACGCTTTTTTTGACAGATATTTCTGGGAAGAAACTTCTTGTCTTCAAATTCTATATACTCACAGAAAATGGTACCGAATGAATAGTTAGTTGTGTGAGGGTAAAAACGCTGAACATTTGCCGACGGGAATATGCAGAAATAAATGCATTGCAGAATACAATATCTGTATTTGAGTTGTGTAGACCAGTGGTGCGCAAACTGTGGTTCGCAACCCCCAGAGGGGTCCTGAAAAAAATGGGAGGGGTCGCAGATAGTTTGAAGTAAATTTATATCACACTTAATTATTTAATTTAAAAATATACTCTAAATTTCCTATAATTACATATTTGTAATATTTTTTTAAAATTATATTTGAAAAGAATATGATATTTTTATATAGGGTGCTAAATAGTCTTACAGCAAAAACTCCATCTACAAAAGGCTATACTTACATGCTATGTGTTGTGAGACTGGGTTTTCAAAATGAGTAGCTTTAAAAACCAAACAACGATACAAAGTTAACCTGGAAGGTGATATGAAACTAACAATCGAATATTTCAGCAAATATTCAACAATATTATCCGAGGTCCAGGCTCATTCTTCTCATTAAATTTTACTTTTATATAAATAAACGAAGTCTAGAATTTTCATCGTTTAGATACGAAGCTTATAGCTTTGAAATCATGCTCTTTTTTAATTTTAATTTTTGCTCGTTTTCACCTATATGAGGTACTAATACATAGTAATATTAGTATTTAAATATGGAGTTTTAGTCGCATGAAATTTTCTAAAACAAGTGCAGGAGCAAGACTTTTATTTATTGTTATTATGCGAAGAAATATATACCCGAAATCTGCAGTTCATTCATTTGTAAAATAGTTTGTCAAAATATACTTAATTCTTTTTTTTTTTTTTTTGTAACATTTTTTCAATAAAAAAAAAATGCTACTATCAAAAGATATTAATTGGGGGTCGAGTGATTTTTTTATTTAATGAAAGTGGGTCATAAGTCTGCGCACCACTGGTGAAGACTATATCTAGAGAGAAATCCGCAACCATTCACAGAAATATAATAGCACCATTCCACACAGACATATGTGATACATAAACGAAAAATTATTCTCGATTTTCTTTTTAATTCTTATTCCTTTGCTGAACACTTTCTAATTTATCATCTTAACCTTCGCCATTGCTCTTTAATGTACACCAGGGGTGTCAAACTCGCGGCCCGCGACGAACATTTTTGCGGCCCGGCCAATATATTGGCACACAATAAAAATAAAACAATATAATAAAATAACCTACGCAGAATTATAATAAGATAGGAAGAATTCGCTAAATGTTTTTTTAATGATACTCTTTTTTTGCTATTATTAAACAAAATGCATATATTTATGTTGAATATACTGTAATTAGGTAAATAAACCTATGTTTCTATTAATATTGATTTTTTTTGCGACCCACCTATAGTTAAACCTTGTTTGTTTGGCCCAAGGTAGCCTTTGAGTTTGACACCCCTGATGTACACTTTTCCCAGATTATAACACTTACTCTTTCCTATAGAATTGTTCGTAATTGGCCAGTGTTTGTTGTTCAGCGAAACAAAAATCTGGTCATGTCCAATCTTAACAAACAATGATGCTTTACCCTGTTAAATCCGCGGGAACTCCTTTTTGCGATCACAGGGGGTAGTTATTCTGTGAGAAACGATTAAATGCGAATTGGTTAGTCAATAGACAGGTAAATAGCTAGATCTTAATTTTGCCGGAGAGGCAGTTGTGCAGCTGTATTGGGCTTTTTATCATTTTTTTACGAAAGGGAGGGGGGGGGGGCTGCTTATTTGACTTAATTACGTAAACACAGGCAAATTTTCGCCTCAAGTATTATTTATGTAACTATGCATTTTAAAACTTTAAATGTTGCTACTACTTATTTAGTGACACACACAACACACTTGTATTTTATAAATAAAATACAAGAACTTTTGTGAGCGTCTATTAAGATTAAACGAACGTACGTGTGTATGTATGTGCGTGCGTGCGTGTCTGTCTTTGTGTGTCTACCCTCCTTTTCTAAATACTGTCATGATAAATGCGACAGCTACGCAATAGTTGATGCAATAGTTGGTTTAAACCTGAGATACTTAAACTGCGGTCAGAAACACTCTCACTCATTACTAGGCAGGTGCTTTTGTAAACGTTATTTTGGAATTGAGTACCTGAAAATACAAAACTGCGCCACCTGCCGCTCACGTTGTTCGCATCCACGTATGTTTGCGAATCATCCAATTCCAAACTGAAATGGGCGAAGAACGTCTATTGATTCTTACCGCGAAGACGTGCTGAGAAGAGCACGTACCAAGTACTAAAATCCCGATCTGTCTAAAACAGTCAAAAGTTTGTTTCAACATCAAAAATCACACTCATTTTTAAATAAACGCTTGAATGCTTTTAAGTTTTGAGTTTTATTTTTACGTCGTTAATATTATGAGATGCCCAGTGTACTATGTTGCGGCCCACGTAACGTAGCGAACATGTGCATGCGGGGCACCAGGGGGAGACGTTACGGGCTCCTATTACAAGAAACCGACGACTTTCCAGGCGCTGAATGAGCGAATGTCGAAAGTTAATATGCTTGCCGCTTTGGAAAAAAAAAAATAATAAATAATAATAATAAAAATTTAAAAAATCTAGCAACATGCTGTAGCTTCATACAGCTTTGACGGGGAAAGATAAATCAAGCACAGATGCGTATTAATTATTTATAAATGTTTGTCACTCTTCTATTATATCGCTTACTCCTATTTCGTGATGTCGCCGGTGAGAAAACATTAAAATACACATTACATAATTGAGCTATAGCAGATAACGTGGAGCAGACGACTCAGGCTGGACGGTGACGATAAACGAGTCGCACTTGTGTTCAGCATCTTCTAAAAATAATTAAATCGAGAGGGGATTTTTCTCGCCAAACGCGAGCAAGATATTCCAGAAATCAGATTAGCAAATATTGCGACAGATTTCCATGCGATTAGGGCCATGATCAACATGCGACGCACCCAAACAAGAGTTATACATCGCTGAACCGAATTTGCCCTCGAGCTAACAACCTAAAAACTCGCATTCTGTGCGGCACAAACTTTTTGTTTGTTGTAATAAAAACGACGCCACTGCCTAGATATTATATGGATTTGTGTTCGGGAATTTTCGCTGTAAGTTTTCAAAGCACATTTTTTGGTTAAAGCAGGCGTCTCCAAACTACGGCCCGCGATCCAACAGCTTCCCGCGAGCACCACCAATCCGGCCCACTATGGTTAATTTTGATTGCATTGTAAAATTTACAATGTAAGTAAATCATACAATATAATAATCAGATGTTTTTATTGAACGACCCATTACGGAACACAATAACTGACATACATAATAAAATTGAACATTTTAATTGCAATTAATGATAACAGATTTATCCCAAAAACTTACAATAAGTGACATACATAGGTAACTTACATAACGAAATTAAACATTATAATTATGATTAATTAGATTTATGTAGCTATAAATTTCCACTGACAATTGTTTGCAGTTGTGAATCAAGTTTACCAGTGGAAATAGTTACTAGTACCGAAACGAAAATTTACGCGTCATTCAAAACTTACAGTATGTTGGTATGATGAGCTAGCTAGCTAGGTCTTGGCCATTGGGACTTAGTGGAGGAGTCAGTGTGACCCTTAGGCTGAACAGTTTGGAGACCCCTGGGTTAAAGGCAGTGGCGTAACGAGCATAACTGGCGCCTCCAGGGCACACTACCTTTTTGGCGCCCTCCCCCCGAAAAACATATAGTAATATAATAAATAGACCCTATATTGGCGCCCTCTGCGAATGGTGCCCGGGGCATGATAGACCCCCTTGCCCCTCCCGCGCTACGCCGCTGGTTAAAGGATACATTACTTTAACTGCCAATTTTACTTCTGAAACCCATTTAGGCATTCATAAAATTTAAATTTCGTTTAAAATCCGATTGAATTATTTAAAATTCAGTTTTCTACAAATTAAGTATGAATTTAAAACGTTGAATAATTTGAAATCAAAAGTTTAATTGGACAGTGTTATGCAACAAGGGACCAACCTACACTACAATGGAAACTGCGAAAAGTGAGTTTCAATAAAGCATTAGGCCGTCTGCACACGGAGCAACTCAAAACAAATTGATAACCGACTCCAATCACAAACCAGTCCGTGATGAGTCGTAACCTATGTAATTGAATGGAGCCACGCACACGGCAGCTATTCCATGATTGTCCTATTCCTTCTGCGAAGTTCCCTTTCACTTTATTTAATTAATTGATGGGGAATTAAAAACAAAAGATATCCTGCACCTGGTACGGAAATAAACTTCTGCCTCACTTCCGCAATAACATTCAACAGCGAATAACGAAAATATATATACAGTGGACGATCGTTAATTCGAACTCGGTGAAATCGAACTTTCGGTTAATTCGAACTAATCCAAAGGCCCCAAAAAACCTGTGTTGGAATTAATGTTAAAAATATCTTATTAATTCGAACTAAATTTTTATCACTTCGGTTAATTCGAACTAAAAATTTGACAAAAAAATATTTCTTTTTCCTCGTTTAACGGAGAAAATACACTCTGTATTTATTATTTTGTGTGTCAAAATCATATGTATTTCTTTTCTGTGTAAAGAGGCACATGCCTGCATTCCTAGACAATTGCATTTTCACTAAACGTTAGTGGCTATTGTCCTTCTTATCAGTGCTTAACGGACAAAGCGATTTTCCTGTAATCACTGATTTCCGTACAAAACCCTAACTTTGGAGACAAAGGTAGAAATTTTAAAGAAAGTAGAAAATGGCGAATGTAAAACAAAGTTAGCAGCTGACTATGGAAATAAAAAAAATACCTTGTCAACTTATTTGAAAAACAAGGAGTCAATTTTAGATTCATGGGAAAAATCAAAATTTTCTAGAGGAAAGGAAACCCATGAGAAATGCGTCCCAAGAAGATCTAGAAAAAGCTCTACCGCTATGGTTCCAAGATGTTAGATCTCGAAATTTCCAATAAATGGTCCCCTAGTGCTGACGAAGGCTGATGAATTGGCAAGTCGAATGGGTATTGAAGATTTTAAATGCAATGATGGATGGCTTTCTCGATTTAAGTCAAGGCACAATATTTCTTATCAAACTGTATGTGGCCAAAGCTCTGATGTAAACGAAGACGTATGCACTAATTTCGGTAGGAAACTGCCAAGGCTTTTCTCGACTTACCTGCCGAAAGATATTTTTAATGCGGCCATAATGGACAAAGCCATAATGGACTCTTAAATCTCTGAAAGCATTTATTCAGATGGAACCTTCCTCTGAAAATGAATTGAAATGTTTAGTTCAAATCGAGAAGCTGGCTGAACAATGTTATGCATCATAAACAAAACAAAACGTCCATTTTACAGTTTTTCCCCAAAGTGTAATTCATATTTTTAATTAAAGTTTACTTTCTACTGCATATCTTCTGCTTCATTTTATGATTAAGGAAAGTCTGTACTACATTTTAATATGTTTAATTTTAGATAACATAGTATAATATATTTTCTGGGATTATACATACTAGGAGATTTTTCTTCTTCAGTGATACACTTTTGAACTTACATATTTTCTCTTAACATCGGATAATTCGAACTTTTTTCTGAGAACCTTTGAGTTCGAATTAACGAGCGTCCACTGTATAATAGCATTATTTTTTTTAACCAGAGAAAAATTTTTTATTAAGTCACACATGAAAATTACCTGTGTTTTTCAATGACAATATATCTTTGGTATCAATCGATGGGAAATCGTTTATCCAATCAATTTTTCTCTTTGAGTTGGGTATTGCGTTCATAGTAATGCCTCTACACGCATCATACCATTGAATGGTTTAGTAGTTCAGAGAATCATTTTACTTAATTATGTTTTGGGTGCAGTAAGTCACAGAAGCATGGTTTCGAGCGCTACGATCCCCATTTGCTAAGCAGACGGAGACCTGCAGTTTTAAGCCGATTTCGAAAGGTTACAAACACGTGTGCAAACCGCGGGACTCGAACCTGCAGACTCTTAAACTGGAGGCTGGGTACATAAATACTAAACATACGCATTTGTCTCGCTCTTTGAGTTTGTCTCGAAATATAGAGCTATTCATAGCACACTGTTCAAGCAGTTTGCGGAATCTTAATTTAAAAAAAATAATAATAACAACTATCTTATGCAGTGTTTATTGTACCCTTTGTGTATTTTCAATTTACACGTTTTCCCGCATATTGCATATAGTTTCCAAAATTTTCACGCCTTCGTGGCTATCGCGTTAATCTTCATTACTCTACGTTTTTATTCATCCAACAGCCACGCAATGGAAGGTTAAACAATTCTCTCTACAGTTGGCACCATACATCTGTAATTTCTTTGCTTTATATGTCCTTCTTAAAGGTTCTCGGCTTAACGGGAACAACCCTATAATCTGTGGGGATAATGATTCATAAAGTCAGCTTTAAAAAAAAAACCTTTGAATTGGATTTATTTATGACTATTATAAGCATATAAGTAAAACGCAAACATTTGCACATTCATTTACTTCGAACGCATCACTTATCGTACAATAATCTGCAGATTAACTTATAGGGCAGATTCCAGATTAAAAGAAATGTTTCTTTTAGCAAACACACACGCACGTCTTGCGCTCCTAAACAGACCATTTCCGACTGGAGGGTACCCAATCCTGGTCGTTGCATCCCCTTGACCTATCCCGATGAACGTGCGCGGTGTCAGGGTGATTCATTCACACGAGACAAGTAGTGGGAGTAGCCTGTTTATATACCGTCTTAAGGAAACCAGGGTCAAAAGGACTCAATAGACGCCGAAGAAAAGGTAACAACGTCACAGCAGGATGAGTCACACTCGACGGGATTTTTCGTCGAGTGGGTGATGGCGAATGCGAGCAGCGACCACGTTTACGCAAAATACTATACACATCATTTTGTTACTACTTAAATGTGTCCCTTTCCCTACTGTGTGCCGATTTATGAGACGTAATCAAATAAGAAACATTAAATTACAAGAATTAGACCACCAGCCATCCGCTGGCACGCAGAAATGAAAAATTATACATAAAAGTACTGCTATTTCCCCTGGTACACTGCGCTAATCCAACAGCGAAGTGAGTAACTCGTCATCAAACTGACTCAGCGATGCGGTGAGTTAGTGAAATCCTCGAATGAACGCACACTCAATGATACGTAAGAGGGCATCACTAATCGCCTTCCGAGGATTTTGTTTATCCCGGCATTACCATGTCATCAGATTTCAGATTACTCCGCAAACTCGCTCATCAGCCTTTTATCCCAAATGTCATCCAACACTCAACGGTCACAAGCTCTCGAGTCACGAGATAGCCTTTCCTCCGAGATGAGCTGTCACCACGATGGTGAGAAAAGGTTGTTCGGTGTTTGTTTATGTTTGAATGGTAATTAAGTGATGGCATCAAAAGAAAAAATATTTAAATCACAGGAGCAAGTTTTGAGTGTCGGCGATACAATAACTTGTGTGCATTATCTTTTGATAAGCATTTGAAAGAGTCCGAAAGCGTAGAAGAATGACGAAATAGAAGCCTGCTACCCCATCTCATAAATAATTATTTCTCACTTTTAACAACTGGTAAATTAGGCCTCGAAGCTAAAATCTCTTTTGTAGCAAATCTTATTACACTGGCTTTTTTTTCCTGTGGATATGTCGGCTGTAAAAGAGATGCGAGTTTGAGATTTGAGTCCTGAACTCGAACAATCATACCTAATACCAACACAAAGAAGTGGGCTGTTTTGTGCAGTGGACATTAATCGGCAATTCGGTCTCATCAAGAACAGGAGTAGCGCATTTAAAACAGGATGTCCTACTAAATTATCCTTTCGCAAGCTAAAAACACGGCTGTATCAGAAATATAAAATGTAAACACTTCACAGTCGCGCACATTATACTCTCGAAATCGGACGGAATATTAACCCACGAAGCTCAACACAACAATCTGCTACAAATCACTGTGATCAAAACGGACGTCACCTCTACGGTTTCAAGTGAGTTTGAGCTTATAACGAATTTATTTTAAAATACACTTTCAGAAACAAACTACACCTGCATACTGTTCGATTCAAATACTTTTTCATGTAACACAACGAAATAAATGCCTTTGCAGACCTTCCCTCAACTCCCTTCATTCTGAGATGTTTTAAATCAACCATCGAATTACAGTGCTTTTAAAGCTTTAAATAAATAAATATAAATAAATATATATATATATTAAAAAAAACTATGATATAAATCATATACAGTAAAACTTCTCTATGGCGGCCAGTCATGGTTCCGAAAAAAAAGTGGCCAGTTATAGAAGTTTCATTGCATATCAATGTGGCAATTTTACAATACAAAGTCAGGCATCATTTAAAAATAAATTATCATATAGAAATAAAAGAGCACTTAATGTTAATATTTTAATATCCATGAGGTGCAAAAAGAACGAATAATTTGAAAATGACCCTCTCTGAAATTAAAAACAATAGTAACAAAGATAATCATGAATTTCAGAAGCTTTTATTTTCCTTTTTTTTTTCTTTTCCTTTCATCATTCAATCTCCTAGTTTCATTGTTTATTTTTATGCCCAGTAACGAGGCTTCAAGGTTTCCGTTGAAAGGTAAACTGATGGCGTGCAATTCGAGTGTGAGGCACTAACAGATTGAATTCTGATCAAAACAATCCTTAAGTTAGTTTTAAAAATAAACAAATAAAAAAAAAAATATATATATATACAGTGGAATCTCGATCTATCGTTTTTCAAGGGACCGATTTAAATGAACGATAAATGCGGGAAAACGATAGATGCGGAAACATAACAAAGCAATATGATCGTTGGGACTGGATAAAATGAACGACACATACGGAAAAACGATGGATCTGAAAACGATCGATCGAGATTCCATTGTGTGTGTATATATATATATATAAAATTACGGCTTGAAAACCAACCACTCACTCGCAATGGTCATCTAAGGGAGGTAAGCCTCAAGGAAATAATTTTAAGTTCAACTAGAAGGATTCTAGATACGAGCGCGGGGCGCATCGCTACTAGAGGAAAGAAAAATAAAAATTCTAAAATGGGTAAAATCCAGTGTTTCAATAATTCATTCATAGTGAAAATATACGGGAGTAAACAGTGCTTTACAGCAAACGTCAAAAGGAGGGAGAATTAAAAGCAGTGCATGTTCATATCTTACAAACTGTTGAGAAATGAGATGATTGCTGAAAGGAAAAAGTACCCAGCCGATTCGAGATAACGAATAGCCACTGTAATCCCCACACAGAATACCAATGATAGGAAAAAACATGTGATACTCTTTAATCAGATTGACGATAAATAATGAAGGCCTTTGTCACTGAATTTTACGCTGCGAAGGTGAAGCTGTGGACAAACAGTGAAAGAAATTGGAGTGGATCTGAAAATTCCCAGTGCACAACTGCATAAATGAGACTCCATAAAAAAAAAATTTTCTCCGATTTCCTTATTATCATTATTGTTATAAATAAGAGAAATACAGAAAATTTTATAAAGTTAGTAATTATACAAATTCATGCACCGGAAATAACATGTCTCCCATAACACCATAGGACCCACAAAGTCTAGCGAAAATATAAATTAAGGGCCGATTTTCATTATACGTTGCCTACGTCCCGGGCTGTGAAATAAAATTATTCATCATTCAAATACATAAAAATCATCCGCATTCTTTCATTAGATTTAGAATAAATAATGGTGATCCCCGTAACGAAAATTATTTGATTCGTTTAAATGTTTTGACAATAATGAGAAACATTATTAATGTATAAAAAGTTACATAACAATCAAACTATCTATGTTTTCTCGGGAAAGTTTCAGCAATGTCAAATCTGGCATATCAACAGTATCACGTTCGGAATTTTTGAAAGCTAGAACAAAGATTGAAGCATACTGTGAGCAAATCGATCAGAAACTACTATTTTTATAGCCACGGTGCATCAAAATGATTGAGAGTACACGCACCTAAAAAAAAGGGGGGGGGGGGGGTGAACGTTTCGAGGTGGAACCAAATACACAATTTTCTTCATTTGAAAGCAACCGTTTCTACAGGGATATTACAACTTCAAAAATTTAAAGTATTCGGTAAAATATTCATACTTCATTCAAAGGGAGAGGTAAGAAAAGAAGAAGAAAAACAAAAAGGGGGGGGGGGAGGGTAGAATGCGAAGTATTCTTTACATTCTGGTTCGTAAACCACTAAGAACGAAGAAAAAAAAATGAAGTTTTCTGAAGGAAAGCCTATTTAGTTTCGTAACTACGGACATTTTTAACAAACTTCACATAATCTTAACTTAAACTCACAAACCGAGGTTAGTCTTGATGAATTAAGAGGAGCTTAAAAACCAGTTTTAAAACGTTCCTTGCCAGTCACTCTTTGAGAAAGAGTTATTTTCAAACTATGTACGCCGAAATTTATTTGTGCTGGAAATTTATTTGTGAATACAGTAGACATTGCGACTATTAAATACGCAATTTAACGAACAAATCAGTTAATTTTATATTGAAAACATACAAAAAGTATAAAAATTGTCTGTGGCTTTAGGTACGGCACTGAACATCCATTTTTGCAAGTGTTAAAACTTGAGAGTTGTGTTAGTTGATCTTAAGGACAATTAAAATAACACGCGAAATGAATTTCTAACAGTTATAAGATCATCGTACGTCAGGATTTACCCGTTCTCTTAATTATTATTTTCCAAAATATCTCTCAATACAGAGCGCTTTTTTTTTTTTTTTTTTTGAACAATTCCGAATAATTCTGCTCTAGTCCCTAATTAATTTATCAATTACGCCATCATCCGACCAGCCAACTGCGAAGTGCACTTCTGCCAATTCTTCACTAGGCCGCATGCATACGGCTAAAAAAAAGTACTGCAAACATCATAGATCATGTATTACAAATTCCAATAACTTTGCCTTTTTACATATCAACGATAAAAATATCACGTGTGCTGGATAGTGTGTGCCGAAAACATACAGGCGGCAGCGAACGTGTTAAGCTACGATACCACGAGATCAAAACTGCGACTTATTGAAACAAACCACCAGAACAGATAATTTTACACGCATAAACTACATAATGGAAAAACAATTACTATCCTTGCCTCCTCTGAGTTCGCGAAGGGGTTAATCGTGGCTGATTAATTGACGTGTGCGCTCACGGCTAATAGGCAATGAGTAAGCAGGTAGACAATACACACAAATCGAGACTTGTTTATCCTCGACGGCCTTGGAAAATGAGATATCTTGAGGATAAATCGGCTGGTTCAAGGCTGTACCATTTTATGACAACGTCATCATCCCTTTTGAAATTTTAGGTAAAAGGAATACATCTGTTAAAGAAAAATGGAGAGAACGTCAGAAAAGGAACTAAGAATAGGACCCGTATATTCATAACTGATAAAACAATTGAATGGGCGACTCTTTCCCGATAATTTCAAAACAAGATCCGAATAAACCACATTAAAAACCCATCCACTTCGTATCCTGACGGATTCAACAGAGGCGGATGCCGTATAAGCACGCACTGAACGACCTAAAAAAATGAGGTCCTGATTTGATTGCCTGCATACGACAGAACAAGCTATCATGATTCGGCTTACAGGAAACTTGTGGAAAACTCGCACGTAATCAATACCTCTTTAATTCCACGTTAAATTAAAAAAGATGGCTACATGTTTCGAACTACATAACAGTTCATCGAAGCATTAGGTGTGACTGTCGCTATGAACAATTCACAAATGCTTCAGTTGAATCACAATACTTTAATCAATCACCCACAAAAGTCCCTACGAACAATGCATTTATGAACTGATCATAGCGACAATCGCACTTAATGATCCTAGGCTGACGATGAACAATTAAGTAATTTGAAACGTGCAATCACCCTCTCTCAAAGCAGATGCGTGTGGTTTTAAACAAGGTTAATATAGCGAAGAGACAGTAATTAATTTTCCTACTTAAAAGTAGCGAAAAAAAGAATCTTTACAAAATACATTTTTATTTTCACCTTTTTTTTTTCTACATATTTTTAAAAATATTGCAACTAATTTTTATGTTATGTTTACAACAAACTTATAATTCCCCTTTAAAATTTTTTGAATTTGCTGTTTCAAGGTTTAAAATACAGTTCTAAATTTTTATTTACAGATTACGTTAAAAAATGTTTACAGAATGCGTTACCAGTTGTTTAACGGGAGATTCGTTCCCTTTGTTTACAGAGTGTTGCGGAATATGTTAATAGGAAAATTCCATGCTACCAAGTAAAATTCTGGGCTTTTAATTTACGCAACAAAGAAAGAGTTGGATGTTTACTTTAAGGCGTAAGCGGGTGAAGTGGGCCGAAATTTTGATTGCGCTTAAACAGGCGTTTGCAGTGCTTTAATCCGCCTTCGGGATCGGAAGAAGCTTTTTTTCATGTCATTAAGCTTTTTTTCATGTAACACTTCCATGACACATTTAGAAACTGTACTGCTAGAAAACTGATTCAATCACATGTCAGCAAAAGCTAAAAAAAATACAGTTTATATAGCGCATTTCCACCCAAATACGGTGACATGTATATGACGATTTCACACGTCTATCAAAAGTAAATCTATCGAGAGTGTGTGCATAATTGACATTTCATTCATCAAATGCAGTAAAAGTCTCGTTCTATAATTCTTAAATCCCCAGCACGTCTGCAGATTCAACACAATTCTATAGACGATACGAATACGAAACATAACAAAAGTTCGGGCTGCATCTCAATACTACTCCGTTCAAGGTGAAAAGCATTGTTCTTCCAAACCATGACTCACGTCCATAAAAAAAATGAGCTAGATCAAACAAGAGGAAGTGCGAAACTCCGTTTCCGGATTTTTCACATCTCCGGAATTGTATTGGTCGTTTCAGATCAGAGAACCTGCATATTTTTACAGGTTTCTGGAAATGCGCTAAATGAGCCAAAAATGTTTTCTTTGAATCGCGTTGCAAAAATAATGGAAATCGCTGCTTTGTAAGAAGTGCTCTGCCTTAAAAGCACGTCGCTTTAAAAGCGTGTAACACTCCATACGCTTCAGGATAGCATTATATAAATCATTTCTTATTGTATGAGCTTACACATACATATCAACAGAGCTCGATATTTTTGTGTATCGACAACTTTGACAGAAGACGGAGGACAAACCCCGGATTTGAAACTTCTCATTCAAACATAATAATTAGAATTCAGCTAAGAGGCCCGAAAATAATGTTATTTGAGAATGTGACATGTGAACGAGGAAATAAAATGAAACGGAATCTTTTCTGGCTACTAGGATAATATAAAATGGAAGTTCTTTGGCAAACAAAAATAAGGGGTAAGATGCTTCTGGAAACAAAGATATGAGAGCATTCTTTTTTTCGGTTACATTATCCAAAGGGGAATACATAAGATATCTTAAAACTTAATTATGCTGAAATTAGACATAATTTCCGCAGATGAAACACTGGGACCTCACCTGCAATCTCTATCCTCACTTTCCATACGTAAAACCAAAATGAGACATTTCAACGCTGAAACCAAAAATGAAGGTAAATAAATTTTGTTAATCAAGAATCCATAGTTACTAACAATGGAAAATAAAAAAAATTAAGAGAAATTTTACTCAAAAGTTAAGGGATACATAGAGGCGTTAATTGTTTGCTAACTATCGAAAAATCTTCATAGCGTGATGATGAAATTTTCATAATCAGTTACGAACAAACACTCAGAGAGAGACAAGTACAACCAAACTTTTGGTAGTTTTCAGACAAGCAAAAGCATACTCTAAACCAGTCATACTCAACTTTTATTTCTCTCGGGCCATCTGCACATGTTACACTACACCTCATAATATGACAATCTAACAAGTAATATAAAAAAAAAAATGTAAGTCAATTCCTACTTAGGTCAACAAAGAAAAATTTGAGTATGAACTAATAGTAGGAATTGAATATAGGGAGAGTGTGAACTAATAGTAGGAATTGAAAAAAAGGATTGCCTGCCAGAACCTTGCCTACTGTGCGAGATTAGGATGGGGGGGGGGGAGAGAAAATGTTTGTCAGGTTGGGGATTCGATCCCGCAACCTACAGGAAAGGAGGAGCGCGCGCTACTGCAGTGCTACCGTTTACACAGTAAGAAGAAGGAAATTACCATTCAAGAGCAAGAGACGCACTAGGTCTCTTCCTATTGAAAGGGCTTCCATATAAAACTAAAATTAATTAAATTTAATTAATTAATATTTGAAAAAACTGTATTAACATCAAGTGTCATCCACTACAAGTTTAGTATTTGAACTTGAGTGGATGAATAAAAAGTATTTTATTAACGATTGAATATTTGAACAGGATATATAAATATATATAGGGAGAGTGTGAACTAATAGTAGAAATTGAAAAAATAAGACTCAAAACCTAAATGGATTCAGACGTTTACTTAAAAATTATTGGGATTATTATTATTATTATTATTATTATTATTATTATTTATTTATTTATTTATTTTATTTATTTATTTTTATTTATTTATTTTTATTTTATTTTTTTTAATGTTGGGACAAACTTTTTAACTGTTTTAGACAAATCAGGTTTATTCTTGCTACATGCTACTCTCAATACATCACCGATGTAAGAATCAGATGTCATTTTGAAATTGGGTGATTTACAAAGATACGTTGATGCCAACAACATGAGCAGTAGGGGGCACAGTTTTGCATTTTTCT
The DNA here is from genome assembly GCA_907164885.2 of Dolomedes plantarius. Taxonomy (NCBI): domain Eukaryota; kingdom Metazoa; phylum Arthropoda; class Arachnida; order Araneae; family Dolomedidae; genus Dolomedes; species Dolomedes plantarius. Next base: position 8,913,244 of record OU015493.1, on the reverse strand, counting down.
GGCACTAATTTTCAAAATTGTGTTTACAAAAGCACCTGCCTGATAATGAGCGGGAGTGTTTCGGGCCGCACATAAAAGCTTGGTGGGCCGCAGTTTGAGTACCCCTGCTCTAAACGGTGCATGGAATATACAGTCGAACCTCCATATATCGAAGTAGCAAATTGTCGGAAAAAAAATTCGATATATAGAAATTTCGATATAGAGAATTGAGCTTAGCTTTATCATAATTCTCCTAAAAAATAAATTAAAGCTAATTTTCGTATACGAAACTCCATTTCTAATTTATATGGGAATCCCATTAAATAAAAGTTAATAACTAAAAAATGAATTAATATGAAATATTTATTGAATACTACATACCTTTAAAAAAACAATCCAGGCAGTGGTTACAATGATCACAGTTACATTCTTATAAAAAAAAAACTACGAATATCTTGCTGAACAGCCAGCTTTGCGGAAAGTTCAAAGAAATGTTCGTATTTATTCAGTCCACAAAAAACTTAATCAGGGACATTTTCCGCGAATTGAAGTCCACGACATATTGTTTCAAATGCTAAAAATTGGGAGATTTTATTCCAAAGAGGAATAAAATCTCCCAATTTGTCTTGAAAAAAATTTCGATATATAGAGATTTTTTCGATGTATAGAAACAATTTTTCTATGTAATGAACAGGGAGATTTGCTAAGAGTTCGATCTATAGAAAATTTCGAGATGTGGAGGTTTGATTGTATTTGTTACGCGTTAAATAACGGCATTAGGAAAATCTTGTATAAAATAAGCGAAAAGTATTTAAATGGGGAGATCACCTTTGAACTCGCAAGAAATACATTGATTTCACTACCAGGCTTAATGCGTTATCAAACAGTTAATTTGCAATTAATTTAAATCAATTTTTTAGGGTAAATTGTACAAAGCTTTATCTATTAGAAAACAAAAGCAGAATTGTTCGAAATTTATTAGAAATTATTTTATGTAAAAAAAAATTTAATGTTTTATGAATAATAAATCTTAGGTCAATGCATTGCGCGCAGAATTTTTTAAAAACTATAAGAAATATATGCATTAAATTATTTGCATATATTCCATCCATAGGTTATACTTTAATCTACACCTAAAATAACTGCCATATTTCACATAAAAATATTTTTTTCGGGCAAATGTAATGTACAAGAAATATATAAAATATTTCACAAAAAATTGCTGTAAAAAATTAGTACTATGTACTTACCTAAATTTAGGTAGAAATTGTATAAACATACTAGATATACATGTATACAAAATTTTAGCAATTTGTGACCATTAGTTTTGAAGAAATAGTGCGCACAAGTTTGAAAATAACAGTTTTTAGAAAAAGCCGTTTAAAGTTTCTATAAATTATTTTACTATTAGCTTTATACATTTGGCCATAAAATCGGTTCTAATTGTAGTATCGACTTTATTTTATTATTTTTTTTTTAAGATTCCTTAAATTTCATTCCTCAAAATTAAATCATAATAAAATTTGAGTTTTTGGAAGGTTTTAGGGTGATCTCCCTCCTTAAGTACTTCATGAGCCCTTGATTTTCTTTTACTACATAATTAACAATGATCTAGGAGGTAAATTATCCTCGGGTTGGCGATTAGAATTCGGTACATATTACAAGAACGAATAACTCTCGGCTCTTCTTAAGGTAGATAAATAAATGTTTTCTTCAAATTGAGGGATTCTTCCATTTTGGGGATGGATGAAAGGGAATTGCATTGAATTTCTTGAGCGTTGGTAGCCAACTTGATGACGATTTAATAATCATGTCATTTAAATAAATATCAGCCCACTCTCTCCTATAAAATGCCGAATTATTCAGAAAACTAATTTTAATTAGCTATAAACTATTAAGAGAAAAATTCGTTATATTCTAAGTCCGAAATTTGTTATATACTAAGCAGAAAGTTCGAAATTTCGAGGAAACTCATGCCTAACATGTGGCATTTGTGCCGAGATCAGCGAATTCCACCGACATATCCAGAAATGGATTTAGTCCATTTTCAATTTTTGCCCATTGCCAGCTAAAGATTCCTCTGAAAAGTAACTCATTAAATTTTGAGAGCCTGCAACCTCAGGCGTGGTTAATCCGCTACAAGAAAAGCCCTTCAAGTAAATGGTCAAAACTGAGGAGTTGGAAGCCAAATTTAGAAAAATAATGAGTTTTGAAACGGTGCCCTCTTAATGCATGGTTTAGTTATTTCTGTGAAACATTTATATTTGCACTAGCTGAATACCCGTGCTTCGCTACGGAATACATTATATATATAATAGCCGTTGTCTCTGTATAACACTTCCGGGCTGTACCCATCTTTCAGTTGAAGCCCTCAGTAAACAAACAGCCGGTTAGGCTTAATTTCAATTTCAGATGTGGATCAGAATTTTTTCTTACCTAAAAACTAATATCTTCTCCATCAAATCACGTTTGTTCAGCCTATTTTTCTATAAAACATTCCGAACTAAAAAAAAAGTGGATGCTTTTAGCTGTATATTTAACAGTTTTTAAAAATCTGTTTACTTTTGCGGTGAATTCTGAAAGTAAACAAACTTGAATGTGAATGAATCAAGTAGCTCAAGTATTCATATCGCGTAGTGAGCTGTAAAAAACTGGATGTCAGTCTACTACTCCGATCGAATGAAAAACTAAATAAATAAAAAATAATGAAAGGGTTTGCTTTTACAAGGTGTGGATTAAATGCAATATTGTTAGATATTTCTGGATATTTTTTTTAACTTGCATATACTTTTTCCATTATGACGTCATTATTAGTATTATGACGTCAAAATGACGGGTTACCTTCTAGTTTTAGGATAATTACAATGAAAAAATAATGAAATTGCTTGTTAGAGAATTTCCTTATAAACAATATTTTTTGTTTCTTCATTGGGCGGAACTAATAATACCAGGCTCGTCCGCGAACTTACGCGTGAGCAAGCTACGTAAAACTGACCGTGGGAGAAACAATTTTCTCTTAAATCTACGCCAGCGTATTTTAAAGTTTGGCCTCGAGACTTATTTACCGTCATGGCGAAGCATACTTTGAGGGGAAATTGCAGTCTATAAAAGTTAAAGGGGAGGTCATTGGATATTAGAGGAATGCGTGGCACGGACACTTTTTCTCCTTGAGCACACCCGGTTAAAATAATGGCTTCGATTAAATTTTTATGCAGGTCTTTGAGTTGTAGTCCAGTGCCATTACACAATTTCGGGGTTTTTAAATTCCGAAGGAGCTTTACGGGTGTGCTCTTCCGCAAAGAGAGCTTATGGTATAGAAGACCCGGTGGTTTAAGGGAATTTAAAAACTCTACTGGATAGTTAACGGCATCATCTGAATTACAGACAGTGTCTATCGACTTGTAGACCATTTCTTCCCCGTCAAAGGACTTTAGCAACATGTCATTAATGAAAGCAGCTTGATTTTTTTTTAAGTCAAAATGGCTCATTCTATAGGCTTATTCTATACTTGAGCAATGCCTGGATAAATGTGATCTATGAGTTCCTGGATGGTAGTCACTAATTTGAATTAAATTCGTTAAAAAATTCTATCTCAATTAGTCTAGGGTTAAATTTTATCTTTTACTGTATTTTAATTTTTCTTTTGTCAATTTATTTCGTTGTTATGCACGTGACGATAAATTAATTTATCATCACGTGCATAACAACGAAAAAGAAATCACGTGATCAGCATTTAATAAATTAAATTCCAAAAATTAATCTTTAAAAATTCACCAAAAATCAGAAAAGGGAGGTAAAGATTCGAAAAAGATTTCATTTTAAGGGAATTTTTAGGATCTTTCTCGTGATATAAATTTTATAACCCCCAGATTATTATTTTAAATGCAAACTTTAAAAAAAGTTACAAAAGCAGCTTAAAAATTTAATTTTTAAAAAATCTAAGAAGAATTTTTCAAAAATCTTTCTTAGTGTGCCCCTACACTATAAGAAGGATCGCCATGCAAAATTTCAGCCCTTTAGGTCCAGCGGTTTGGTCTGTGCGTAATCTATCAGTCACTCTGTTACGGAACTGTTTTATATATATACACACTGTTGAAATAAATTAAGAGAATTTGCATATTTTATCGAATTTCATGAAAAGAACTGAACTGAATGTAAAACCACTGCTTCTAGACAAAAATGCTAATCTTGTACGTCAAATACGTAAGCGTACACGTGTGTGTAGGCGGAGCCAGTAGAGAAACAGGCTTTATAAGCGCGCGTAAGTTAAGACGCATTTCGTTTGCTAGCACACCTCGGCGAATTTCTTGGTGCTATTTTGCAGCAATCGGTTAATTTCAAATTGTAACAGTAAAAATGAGTAACCACCAACGTTTAGATGATGGAATGAGGTGGCGAATTGTGGGGAGGCTAGAAGCAGGCCAATCTCAAGTCCAAATTTGTAGAGAGTTCAATTTAACGCCCAGCGTCGTGTGCAACTTATGGAAACAGTTCCAGGATACCGGATCCATCGAGAGAAAGCCTGGGCAAGGTCGTCGAAGAGTCACGACGGCCAGGGAAGATCGCCATTTGTCGATTATAGCGAGGCGTAACAGGAGTGCTACAGCTTCTCGGCTCTCTAGTGACTTGTATGCAGCCACAGGAACCCGTGTATCAAGGGTGACTGTTTCCAAAAGACTTCATGAGAGAGGGTTGTTTGCAAGAAGACCTGCTGTTTGCGTCCCGCTCACTTCTACGAACAGGAGAATCCGTTTATCATGGTGCAGAGCATAGAGATTGGAGTATGGATCAATGGGCGACCGTTCTCTTCACTGATGAGTCCCGGTTCAGCCTAAACACCGATTCTCGCCGTACGTTCATATGGAGAGAACCAGGGACCCGCTATCTACCCTCCAATGTCCGCGAAATCGACCATTATGGCGGAGGAGGTTTAATGGTCTGGGCAGGCATCATGTTGGATGGCCGCACACCTCTCCATGTCTTTGAAAGAGGCACTGTGACTGGTGTGAGGTATAAGGATGAGGTCTTGGAGCCCTATGTTCGCCTTTTCAGGGGTGCAGTTGGCCCTCAGTTCATTTTAATGGAAGATGACGCGAGGCCATATAGAGCTCTTCTGGTCGACGAATTTCTAGAGAGTGAGGATATTCGCCGGATGGATTGGCCAGCCAGATATCCAGACCTTAACCCTATAGAGCATGTCTGGGACGCTCTGGGGAGGGCAATTGCAACTCGCAACCCCCCTCCGAGAACCATCCAGGGAATGAAAACAGCGTTGCTGAACGAGTGGGACCAATTGCCACAGGAAATGATAAACTGCCTTATTTCAAGTATGAAATCACGCTGCGAGACCTGTATATCTGTAAGAAGGGACCATACCCCCTATTAACCCATTTTTTTTGTTTATTCTGCAACCGCTGTTTCATACCTTCCGACTCGAACGAGTGTTACGCACGATCATGCGTGTGTATTACAATTATTGAATGGTTATTTGTTTTGTATTGTATCAATGTATGTACATATCAAATTTCATTAAAATCGGTACAGTAGTTCTAGAGATAATCGACCAAGTCTGCAAATTCTCTTAATTTCTTACACCAGTGTAGATTGTACATTCCGTGGTATAAATTCAAATTCAATCATTTAGAATCAATTTTTGCGATATATTAATATTTGAAATATTCATAAATACAGTGGAATCTCGATTGATCGTTCTCCGAATCATCGTTTTCTCGTATGTGTCGTTTATTTTACTCAGTCCCGAGGATCATATTTCTTTGTTATATTCCCCCATCTATCTTTTTCTCGCATTTATCGATCAGTTCAGCCGGTCGCTTGAAAAACGATAGATCGAGATTCCACTGTATAACGGTTATACTGAAAAATATAGTAAAACAATTATAAAAAAAAAAAGTAGATACACGTAATAGAAAAATAAGCTTTAAATGAAAAAGGAAAACCAAATCCACATATTAAAACATTCTCTAGCCTTTCGCCAAACGGCAACTTATTTAAACGACACTAGCTGACCTTTTGCAGATTTAACACTGTTAGACTATCGGGGTTCATTACATCATACCACGATATATGAAATCTTTTATTTCCCAAACTTCAATTGTTTGCTCAACGTACTTGGTCCATGGAGCATGGGAAATGTAAGTAGATTAATGAAACTATGCAAGAGAGGAGTGACTCAAGGAAGTTCCTGCTTTCATAATTCTTTTCTTGAGCATTTAATCAAACTCATTTCAGAGCCATCGCAACCACAGTCCATCAATCATTATTACCAAAACAAATGCTGAGGAAAAAAAAATTAGATTTCAACAGATTCGGAAGGCAGGAAAACTGAAATGTGTTACCTGCCGAAAACAAAACAAACAAACGAAAATCGGTCTTCTCTCAAATCCATGTTCCCAGTCTTATTTTACAATATCAAGCAGGGGCAATGATAGAAAAAGATATCTACTAGTAATGAGCACAAACAAATTAAAAATTCTAATAATTTATATATAAGATCAAGGGAGGTGTATCCTGTAACCTCTACAAGCAGAATTCACAAAATACGAGAGTTTGGCTCATAATTCTTCCCTCTTTTCCCAAACGTTACGCAGGATAACCATATCAACAAATACACCAGCTCCAACACCAAATTTCAGGTTATTTATCTATTTACTTGGTAACAAATGAATTTATATACACTGCTGGCAATTAAAATTCTACACCAAGAAGGAGGGATGATACAAACGTCAAATTCGCATGAAAGGAAGAAGATGCTGCGATATCCGAATGATTAACATTCAAGCGCAATCGAACGACGCAGGTGGGAGAAACGGCATCTCAAACTCAGTATAAAAGGATAGTTACGCAGCGGTTTCTCATTCGGAAATCACATTTGAATCTTGGTTGTATGTGAGAAGACCGTGTTATGTCTCGCATAAGGAGGAGAAACGGCCACCAGCACATGTCGGAATTCGATAGCGGCAAGATCGTGACCTATCGAGGGTGCGGTTTATCGATCCACGATATTGCTACTCGCATGGGGTCGGAATCCAACGACTGTCACGCGAATATGGAATCGATGGGTTCAGATGGGTCATCGATGAGAGTCATTCTGAACGCCATGCAGGAACTCAACAGCCTCCCGCCACTAACGACCGAGAGGACAGACATGTTGTCAGGTCGGCCTTGCAGGATCGTACAGCCACATCACGGACCTTAAGTCAGGAAATGGGCTTGGTTGCAGCACGACAAGTATCCACACGGACAGTGCGACGAATTCTGGAGCAGCACGGCGACCATTATTGCGGCTTCCCTTGACACTGCAGCAGAGACGCGCGGCGACAGTGGTGCACCCAACGACAAAACTGGATACAGGAGTGCCACCACGTCTTCGTTTCACACGAGTACCGGTTCTGGGAGCAGCATCATGATGGACGTGTCCGTGTCTGGAGGCACCGAGGAGAACGCAGGTGGGCTGCTTGCATTCGATATCGTAATAAGAGCCCTGCACCTCGTGTGATGGTATGGGCAGTCATTAGGTACACGACACGAACACCTCTTGTTCGCGTCGTCGGTAATCTGAACAGCCAGCGTTACATTTCTCAGACCTTATAGCCGGTGGCTGCGCCCTATCATCGAGGCCTCGGAGACGTCATATTTCAACAAGATAACGCAAGACCGCATGTTGCTCGTCGTGTCCTGACCTACCTCGACACAGAGGGTCGACTGTTTTCCTGGCCAGCACGTTCCCCAGATCTCTCGCCCATTGAAAACGTCTGGTCATGGGTTGCTAAGAGACTGGGCCGCCACCACTCTCCAGCCACTACTATGGATGGAGTGTGGTATAGGCTTGAAGCAGCATGGAATAACTTGCCCGTATCTGTCATCCAAACCCAGTTCTACTCGATGCCTAACAGGGTTAGAACCGTTTTAGCTGCCAGAGGCGGCAGTTGTGTGTACTCATTTCGGACCCTGTATACCACCAAATTGCCTACAAATTTAATCATGTTTTCTAACTACTATGCTGTATACGTACAATAAGTAAAGTTTTGTTATTTGCTTTCCTCCCCGGTGCTGCAATTTTAATGGCCAGCAGTGTAGTTTCTAGTAACATTTAACTTTTGGTCAATATTTTATATGATACTACCTTTCACTATCCGGATCTCTTAAATTCAGAACATCAGTATCGGTGAAAAGATGAAAATCGAACAACAGTCTGAAATGACTGTGGTACATAATTTACAAATTCATACCGTGTATTATTTTGTTCAGCTACATTAATACATACATGTATTACTGGAACATAGCTATGTTATAATACAAATACCTTTCAGGACAAAACATTCAAGGGGGTCAGGGACACAAAAATTTTCAAATTATCGAAAAAAATTTATTGCATTAAAAAGTTCTGTTTTTTTCCGCTTAAAATGACGTTTAAATCATGTTTTTATTTCAATTAGAACAGGAGATATTAATTTTTTTGTTTTGGTTTGTTTACAAAATCTAGCTTTCAAGCAGTGGTTGTCATGGAAACGACTTCCTTTGAAATGTAAACAAGCTTATTTGCGGCGTTTTTTTTTTCGAAATTAATGTCTATTATTATTTAAATTTTAAAGGAATTTAATTCTTGCACTTTATGTACAATTCTACTTCTTCTACAGTGAAGTAAGTGGTAGATTGTTTACGTTTTGATTAGCTTTCGAATAATTGTTCTGATATTTCAAACTTAGTATTTAAGTATTTTTGCGATTTTTTACGAAATTTTGAAAGATTTTCTAGAAGAAATCCTTAGAAAATGCCGAAGAAAAAAAATATGAAGTTGTTAGGGCTAAAATTATGGAAAAAAAAAAACTCGACGCGCACAATCAAATTGTAGGACTTCCGTTCCAAGGAAAAATGAAATTGTTAAGCGGTTAGATCAACTGGGACATTTAAACAGTACTGAAAGAAAGTGGAAATGGCAAAAATTAAACTGAATCAGAAGTTTAAGGTACAGGAAGGAGTTACTTACTCACCTGGAAGCTTTTAAAAGGTATTTAAACATTCTATTAGCAGCCAATCTTTGTTTAAAGCTTTAAATGCGTTTTTCTGCATGATGGAACTTTTCACCATTTCTCGTCTTTAAATTATTATAAGTCAAGAATTGTTAAAGATAAACGGTTCAAACTCGGAACATGTCTTTTTCAATTATTTTACTTTAATTTTGATTCAGAATATTTGAAAAAAAAATTACTTTTGAAAATATGATATTTAAAAAAAAATAAGTTACATAATTTTTCTTTAATTTTTACTTTAAACAATTTTAATTTTTTAAATTAATATTTTAAAAAATACTGAATCAAAATTAAAACTTATATATTCCTGTTTAATTAAATGAAAAAAATTTGAAATTCGACAAATAATATTTTGAGATAAAATTTTTAAATCACCTCACTTTTTAAAAAGATTTTATTGTTTTTTAAAAACTTTATGAGAAGTTTTATGATGTGATTTTGTTTACAAATTATATGATTAACCATAAAAAAATATATAAAAAAAATAAAAATTCTAACTCAATAAATGAAAAAAAATTTTTTTTAAATGTGTCCCGGACACATTCTTGGACGCCTTTCTTGGACGAAAATGTATAATTGTTAGAATATCACTCTACGGCAGGCAACATTTAGTTGACTGTCAGAAAACGAGTTACCTGCAGGCAAAGGGCAGTTATTCCCTTCGAGAAAACCAAAAGTAAATTAAAAGGTACGATCGGGATTAAACACGGCGAATGCAAAAAACGGGTTGCGTTTTAAGGTTGCCTATATTTTTCACAGTATCCAACAGTACATTTTTCTACAAATTAATCAAATGCTAAATCGCAGAAACAAAGAGCTATTTCAGTATTTCATACGTAGTAAAACTATGGGCGATCTCACTAAAGAGAGAAGCGTGTCTGTCGTAATAGCAATAAGGTCTTGTACAAGGCCTGAACCGCGTCCATTTATTCACTCATGCCATACTGATACTGGATCCAATGCATCAGACAGGGCCCGACTTAGCAACTGAATCCCTGCCGGTGAATAGGGGGCGTCCATTAATTACGTGAGGCGATTTTGGCACCACCTCACCCCCCCCCCCTGGTGAGAAGTCGTGAGATTTGGCTCTCGGCCCCCCCCCCCCATAATCTCACGTGAGATTTTTCAAAATGCGTATTTTTAGTGTAAATACGTTAATCTGTGCTTGATTGCGTTGGATTTATTCAAAAAAACATAATTTGCTTAATTTTTTTTATTTAAGACTAGTTAAGACTAGTATTTAAGACTACTAAGAACGTAGTCTAGAATCACAGTGAGAAAATCGAACAAAAAAATACTTAAATAGGAACTATTAAAATTCGTAAAAGTATATTCATTCTAATTCAGTCCACGAGGACTCATGTGTGGTCTCAAGAGTGACTAGTGGAACTATTGGGTAGGATTTAGCCATATTTTAGTGTAGAAACATGTTTTACTTAATATAATCCAGTTTTCTCGCAATTTTACAGTTTCTTGCGGAAAAAAAATTACGTGATATTTGTCGAGACCCCGCCTCTCCCCCACGTGAGAGTGGGTGAGATTCGGCTCGACTTCCTCCCCCCCCCCCCCAAAAAAAAAAAGCCTCACGAAATTAATGGACGCCCCCATAGGCTGCCACCACAATTTAGACCGAGCATTCCCCAAGGAAGGGAATGCTCGGTCTAAAGGTCCAGGGATTTAAAGAATATAATAATTCTCCCACCTCATGAGAATTATTATATTCTTTTAACCACACACAGAATATAACCAACTAGCCGCTGTGCGACCAGCATGGTCGCTTTTAGTTTTATATTTTCTTTTGCAAAACAACTCAACTGAAAGTAACACATGTAAGGAATGTTACCATTACTGTCCGACCACAGTACGAAGAACCACGGTTGGCATAGTGCCAAGACGATTCTATTCACGCTGTTGGTAAGGCTGCTGAGGAAGGAGGGGGAATAGTCTCGTAATCTCTCGACATTCTTTAGAATCGGTTACTAACTGCGCTTGCTTGCTTTTACCTCGTCTGTTATTTTGATTATTATATTAAAATTAATGGATCCTTTACCCAACACAACTGCTCGGAATAAACCGTTCCGTAGTGATTGTAATACACAATGTAATTAAATTGTGTGAGAAAGAAGCACCAGAAGGAAATGTTATTGTTCCACTTTCGCAATCTCTAAAGAGAGCTAGTGAAATGACCGGGATATCAATGTCCAGAGTAAAAAGAATACGCAGAGAAGCAAAGGGTGAAGAAACTCCAAAATTTGAATCTCCGAGGAAACGTCAGAAAAAAGGAACCACCGAAAACGTAGCTTTAGATAATTTTGATTTTGATATAATCCGAAGATATCCACTCCTATAACACTCCTATTTTTTAAATAGATTTGCTTCTTTCTTTTTATTATTTTGAAATTATTATTCACATATTCGTTCAAAAATAAAGTTTTAAAAAATAACTTTAAAATGCGGACAAAAAGCAGTCTGAAATACATTCCGTATTTCATAAACAAACACATCCGAAAATATGACGTTTTCCCCTATTTTCTAAGTAGACTAGCTTTTCTCGCGCATGCGTAACAGCTTCCAGGGACCTTGCTTCCGTGGTCGGACAGTACCTGCCATCATAAATATACGTTGTTAAGGGGTATTCTCTATAACAGAGGTGGGGAACCTTTTTACCATTAGAGGCCACGTTTATTTTAGGTAGTAATAAAGGAGGCCGCATAAGTGGTTGAACCTATAAATGCGACTTTTATGAAACTATTATAGTTAGATATAGTTTTAACAATTTGGTGCATTATATAGAAAAATAACAAAAAATTACGTCCTTATTTATTTATTATTTGACATAAAAAGTTACAATATAAAATATTTTTGCATTCACATAAGGATAAAAACTTGTTATAACATTAATTATTATTTTATTTATTTATTGTTTTTTTTTCAGAAAAAATAATACGTTTTAACGTACATGGAGTTTATCACAACAATAACAGTAAGAAAATAGTTTTTGTGTAGAGATCATATAACGTGTCTGGTAGCATTGCTAAGAAACTCTGAGTATTAAATGACATATAAAGTGTAGTTAAAGTATCATACAATGAAGGTAAACGAAGCTCATTTGGATAAATATACAATTGTAGCGACTTTAGACAACAATTTCAAAATGTCAACTTTATTTTGGCCCACACTGTACATACATTCATGCCGTTCTTTATTTAATTCTATTGAATTGGAAACTGTTGTAATCTATATAGTTAAATGTTAATTAATACAAGTGCTAGCTTTTATGAAGGCCGCAAGCGAAGATCACGGAGGCCGCGCGTTCCCCACCTCTGGATTAGCCTAGTTGGGCATCAAAACAGAAAGAAAACACAATATAGATGCCCCATTCAATTAATAAGGAATGAACAAATCCTGTTTAAAGCCATTCAACTCCATTCGAACCTCCAAAGCCCGCTCTTAACCCAGTCTTTTCTTCGTATCACAATTGACGGTTATAAACATTTCAAGCGGGCACTGCATTAGTTAAGGGGGCATTGCATTGACTGATGTCACTTTCACCCCACAACCCTAGTCCAGTGAACTGCTGGGAGATACCTATTATGATAAGGTCTAATCAATTAAAAATTCAAATCCCTGGTGATCAAAAAGGAAAATAACCATTTTATATTTCCAAATATTCCTGCAGAATATATGTGCATGCTCTGATGAGGTGCTAACAACCTCGGAAATCTCACGCACTTTTAATCATCTATCCTTCATCCCCATGTCATAGATTTTTTTTTTTTTTTCAATAATTTCTGGTGTAGTGACCTCAGCAGAGCGACCAGAACGTTCAGCGTCACTTGTGCTCATTTGACCGCAACGAAAATCAACAAACCCTTTGTAAATCATTCTAAGCGAAGGTGCAGACTCGCCATAATAACTATCAGGCTTGGATTTAATTTCTGCTGCCGTTTTGCCTCTTAAAAAGGAATATTTTATCAACAAGCGGTACTCGTTGTTCTCAATGTTTTAAACGGTCAAAAAATTGACATACTAAAATGGCTGTCAGTGACCTTGTTCCCACCGCGTTAGCATTTCTGCGCAGCGGCGTCATCTCTCATATTTTGCACGGACTTATCAAACGACCCTCGTATACATACATACGCCCACATATATTACTCGAAGAAAATAAGGCGTCCTTTCAAAATACTTAAATGATTTGGAAAATCTCGATAAATCATTACAGCAAGGTAACACTTGACACTATTAATATAATACTTACAAGTTAATATACAGTCGAATCTCCATATGTCGAAGTAGCAAATTGTCGGAAAAAAATTCGATATATAGAAATTTAGATATACAGAATTGATCTAGTTTTATCATAATTCTCCTAAAACATTAAAATTAAAGCTAATTTTCGTATACGAAACTCCATTTCTAATTTATATGCAAATCACATTAAATGAAAGTTAATAACTAAAAAATGAATTAATATGAAAGATTTATTGAGTACTACATACCTTTAAAAAAAATAATAATCCAGACAGTGGTTACAATGATCACAGTTACATTCTAAAAAAAAAAAAAAAAAAAACTACGAATATCTTGCTGAACAGCCGGTTTTGCGGAAAGTTCAACATAGAAATGTTCGCATTTATTCAGTCCACTAAAAACTTCAGAGACATTTTCCGTCAACTGAAGTCCACGACATATTGTTTCAAACGCCAAAAATTGGGAGATTTTATTCTAAAGTGGAATAAAATCTCCCAATATGTCTTGAAAAAAAATTTCGATATATAGAGATTTTTTCGATATATAGAAACAGTTTTTCTATGTAATGAACATGGAGATTTGCTAAGAGTTCGATGTATAGGAAATTTCGATATATGGAGGTTCGACTGTATTTCAACACAGTGTCGGCAATCCAAGTAGCTAAATATCCCTGAAATCGGTATGCACTCATTTTCCATCTAAAGAAATATTGGGCACTTCTGAAAACCTTAATGTTAATGACTCAACATGGGCAAGAATCGACTAAATACGAGAATCGCGAATACTAGAGATAAGTCACTGAATTGAAAACTGCAAAAAAATGCAAACGAATTAATATTACGCAAAGTATCAAAGCTCCGTGGTCGCACTTGATGTGCCTGTCCATGATATTCACACTCACAGAGAGGTCTCCGAAACATAAGTCAGCTTGATATTCCGCATTTGAACTGTCAATAACATGGGCATGCGTCTCCTTCCCTCACAACTGAATCGCACCTTTCACATATCGCCCACTAGACATCTCTAGAACAGGCCTTGACCAAACTTATGATTTGCCTATGACTGGTCCACATATACGATTTGAATGACAACAAAGCACACTGTTCTGTGACGCCTGAGACACAATTACTAGTGGAGCAACCAGCTTTACACTGGTATTATCTTTTTTTACCATGTTTTTATTAATTCGCTTTCTTGTGTGTGTGTTTGTCTAGTACAAATCTTGCAATCGATTTTTAACTAACTTTCCGACTAGCTAGACATTTGAAACTTTTAGAATAGCTCGGAACACGATGACAATGCATTTTTTAATACTTTTAGCCGTCTTTAAGCAGAATTAAATTAATTTTCAGTTATTTTTGTTTTGTAGACTGGTGCAGCCATCTATTGGCCGGAAAGGGAACTAGTCAAATGCAACAAGTCAAACAAGTCAAATGCAAGTTAACTTCCAATTAACTTCATTTTCTTTCAAGCTGATGGGATAATTCATCAAAAACATTTTTAAAAAGTATTTATTAATACATAGAATTGTCAAGTTTATATGATTCAACAGAAAATTTAAAAACATGGTATATAAAAAGTCTTTTTATCTTGTAATTATTTTTAACCACTTTTTGGCCTCTCCCCATGGGGTAGAACAAGTGGGTTGACTCCCCTTCCCCATTTGGGAGGGGGAAAAAGTCCGAATGATTAAGTGTTACCAAAAGTGAAAATAAAAATTAAAGCGAATATAACGCTTGAGAAACGTAAAGAATTAAACATATCAATCAGCACGAGAAAGCTTGAAATAATTTAAGGGGACAGTGGACCTTCAAACCTAACTTTTTTTGTTTCGAATGGATTTGCTTGAAATTTGAATATGGGATTAGTACCATAGATATGTAAAAGTGGTTCAAATTTAAAGATGAAATATTAATAATTTATGAATTATGAATTATTAATTGTATCAAAAATTGGCCACATTAAAAATGTTCCATGCGCATTTCTTTTGCATATAATATGGTCATTTTTATTTACAGGATACCTTATAGAACTAACAACGAAACTTATTGCTTATTTTAAGTATTCATTAAAAATATAAAGAGAAAAAAAAATGATAATAGTCAAAACACCCTTTTTATGACGCAAAATACGTATAAATCATCTTTTCAAGAACAAAATTTAGAAATTCTGAGCTATGAAGCATAATTTTTTTCAATAAGATTTATTTGATATAGTACAGTTAAGTATATAAAACTTAAATTTCAAAGCAATACGATCATTAGAAATGCACCCGGAGCAGTTTGAAAATGCGTATGACATGAACATTTTTATTTTGAGAAAAACACATTTAAAGTTATTGCTATTAGTAACCACATAATATCTAAATTAAATATAAATGCCTATAACTAGAGAAGTAATCACAGAAATTAAAAATTCTGTTTGCAACACATTCCTACTCGTCCTTAGTTTCACAATTCAATAAAATTTAAAAAAATAGAATTTTTGGACAAATTTCAGAATTTTGAAAGTCCACTGTCCCCTTAAGACTTCAAATTGGAAATTCATAAATACTACTGGTCACGAAAATCTCCTCCCGTGCATTTAATTCCAACTGCGCTTTTACTGTACTCGGGTATCGTCCCGACGTCTCAGTTCCCAGAAGTTCAAAAATCCGTCTGCGCCAGTATAAGTACACTGACCTCGTCGGAATCTGCCGACCATCGTTGCGCTGCATTTGCTCTTTTAGGGCCAAAATATCCATAATCGTATTTAACATGTCAGCTTAGCAGACGATATTAAGTTCGGCGGTATATTTAATAAACGATGCGACGTCATATCTAATCATTTCCCACTTTATAAATAAATAATGACAAAACTCACACAAGACAGTGAAATAATGACTCGCAGATATAATGAGATGATGATAGTGGAAATCAAAAATTGATGAATTCAAATACTTATAAAAGCAATAGTGATCGTTTTTTTTACTAGTTGCGCCAATGACACCAATAAAAAAATATATATATACATTACATAATAGCCTCATCAGCCTCTATTTAAAAGACCAAATGATTCAAAAACGCATCTCTTCGTATTATCGCATCATATCAGAACTATTGATATACAGCGGAAAATCGATCGATCGATCGTTCCCCGAATCATCGTTTTCCCGTATGCGTCGGTTATGTCATCCAGTCCCGATGATCACATTTCTTTATGTTCCCGCATGTATCGTTCAGTGCAATCGGTCCTTTGAAAAACGATAGATCGAGGTTCCACTGTAATTAATAGTGTAGCAAGGCTAAAATACTTTTATATTGTTTGCCTCATTTGTTGGTTGGCTTACAGATTTTTGTACACACATCTGGAAATTATCTATATATATAAAACAGTTCCGTAACTGACTCATTAACTGACTGACATACAACGCACAGACCAAACCGCTGGACCTAAAGGGCTGAAATTTTGCATGGCGATTCTTCTTATGGTGTAGGGGTGTACTAAGAGAGATTTTTGAAAAATTCTTATTTTTTTTAATTAAATTTTTAAGCTGTTTTAATAACTTCTTTTAAGTTTGTATTTAAAATAATAATTTCAGGGTAATAAAATTTATGTCACGAGAAAGATCATAAAAATTCCTTTAAAATGAAATCTTTTTCGAATCCTTACCTCCATTTTCTGATTTTTGGAGAATTTTTAAAGATTAATTTTTAGAATTTAATTTATTAAATGCCGATCACGTGATTTCTTTTTCTGGTACTTTAAATAAATTTATCGTCACGTGCATAACAACTAAATAGACGAAAAAATATTTTTTCTTGCTAATGCGGCAGACGATTGGACATTATTTTGTCTATAAAAATATCCCTTACGATTTTTTTATATATACTTTTTTTTCTACATCAATTGTATATATTGATCGTCGTATTTATTATAAATATATATATCTTATATATATATTTCTTCTGTCCGTGTGTATGTAACTGAACTCCTCCTAAACGACTGGACGGATTTTTATGAAATTTTGTGTGTGCAATTAAGTTGAATCGAGAATGGTTTAGATTCACAATTTGATCCAATAGAAAATGTTTTTATATTTTTAATTAATTAATAAAAAACCAACAATTTATAAGGGGGTGCGTCCGGTAAATGGAAGCTGTTACAGTTTGTGGAATCGGCCCTCTGGATAATGCCATCCACGTTAGGTTTAGTTAGCAAACAGCGAGCGAAAAGATAAAACTAAATAAAATCAAAAAGTTTCAAGTCATATATTAAACCAGAATAGTAAATGAAAATAATAATCTTTCAAGTCAGATTTTACACTCTAAAATACATCAGATCCAACGGCATATTCATACTCTCGACACGCGATGGAAAATTCGAATCAACCACGCTAAGTGACACGTGATCTTTTTTAATCGCTACTGCAATCCCCCTCGCCTATATATTTGTGTCCATTGAAGAGCTAAAGACTAAGCTTCTATCCTGCTAACTTATTTCTGACTAAAAACTCCTCTGACATGTATAATCACCAGCCCACAACTTTCGAATAACGAATAAGTTTCACTTTACTCAATAGAATACCGTGTCATCGTGGCGTATTCGGAAGGTCGCGCAAGTACCATGCTATCGACCCGGGTTCGAATGCAGAGTCGTGTAAATTTTGCTAGACCTGTTATTTCTGCATTTTTTAAGGCTTTTTTATTGCAGCTTTTATTTTATTATTTTTTTAATTATTATTTTATTTTATTTTTTTAATTTTAATTTAAATTTAATTTATTATTTTTTAAAACTATTATTTTTATTTATTTTTATTTTTTTCAGCTTTTTTATGATGAAATACCGAATATAGCTGGAATCTGAAGAGTTATTATACATTTATACATTTTTAATTGGGTTTTCATATTATTAATATGTATAACATTTCGTATGCTTTTTTTCTATGTTATTTATACTGCGTTTAGTTTTTTAATGGATTTTTGTAGGTTTATTATAAATTTATATATTTTATATTTTACTTTTCAGGATTTTTTGCTCTAATGATAAAGGCTAAATCTTTTCTATGTTACTTATACTGTGTTTAGTTTTTAAATTGATTTTAGTTAACAAACATTCTTAAAATTCGGGGCAATGCCGGGTACTTCAGCTAGAATTACAACGTTTGAACAGGACAACGTCTGTCGGGTCCGCTAGTATATATATATATATTTATTTTTTTTTGCATTAATTGCATAGATTGACCGTTGTATTTAATTTGAATGTACTCCGTAGCGAAGTGCGAGTTTTCAGCTAGTTTTATATAAATATATCCAAACAGAGAGAGGATATTAAATATGTCCTGGAATTCACTGTAAATCATTGCTGAAACATTATATACGCACGCTAATGCATATGAATTATAAGCCGTTAGGCCTAATACTGTTGAAGTGGCACTCGAGAAAATGTTTCATTTACTCAAATATTCGCATCAACAGCCACTGCATATAACACCGGACGGAAAATAAATACTGAGAGTTGAATTCTCAAACACGTTTAAAACTGAAAAACTGTAAACAAATAAAAGTTGAAAGGGAACTGACGAGTGCGAGCAGTGGAAAAAAAGGGGGTTAGGCAATTCAGTTTGTCAAATACTGTAAAAATTGGAACTATAGTTTATGAAACAGATAGTTAAGAAATTGAATGAAATAAGAAAGAAAAAGAAAAAAATCTAAAGAGATAACATGGGCATTTCATCACTCAACATTTACTAATCTTTCCCGAGCGCACCTGCTATGGTGGTCTATTGGAGCTGGCTCCATGTTGTATTAATAGTTTTAGTAACCTAAACTGGCAACCCAGTACATTTCATAGCCCCCCCCCCCTTTTTTTTTCTTGATATACTCTGAAGCACAGTGTTTGAATACTGTGATATTACCAGTAATAATTTTTCAGCAACACGTTGTTCCTGCTTCATGTTTTTAGGCAGTGCCTACTTATGATGAGTAAATGAGAGTTGTTTTTCTCGAAAGCACATCAACAACCAGTTAGGCCAAATAGCTAATGAATCATTAGCATTTAATTTACTGGGCTTCAATTCTCGATGAGCAAAAAGAAAGACCAACAGTTTTATTCTGTTCTCATTTCTGAGTTCAATTATATCTCATTCTCTAGTTTTCCTTTTATAAACACACACATTACTTATTGAATGCACTCTCTGTGTGTATGTGTGTACGTGTGCTATAAATACGAAAGTGTAAACCTGAACATTTGATGGCGGACTCTGATACATCTGTACCACTTATGAATGCATATAATGATCTGATAAATATAAATTGCTTTAATGCATAATAATTTATAATGTGTAAAGCCCTTTAATCGGCAGCATGTTCCAGAAGTAGATATGGTGAGAAACTAGTGTTACACTGAGACAGGCGATCTTTGCAATAAATTACGAAACTCGGGGGAAATCTGGCAAATTCGGCAACCAAAATGGTTTGATTAATCTAACAACGTTACTAAAAGCGTTAACTAATGATGTTATCGTTTACACCGTGTAATATCGTTTTATAACAACTGGTGATCCCTTGATATCGAAGTTCAACGCACAAGAGCAACAGGAACTTAATCGAATGCGAAATTTTCAAAACAAAAACAGGAAGGAAAGGGCAATGGAATGCCTAAAATTAATTTTAAAAATACAGATAAAATCGTTGAGAATGAACACTTTGGCATGACACCACCATTTGTGCTGGTATCTTGCCAGCTTAGAGAACTGCTCAGAAAACGGACGAAACAACTCCCTTATGTTTCAATCAAGTTAATACAATGCTCTTCTAAGACGAAAGACTTCGTAACCAGGGCTTTAAAATACACAATAAAACCCCCCATGAGAAATATGCTCTTATTCCACACATACAATAGAGAGCCACTATGATCGTTACAAAATATCTCGTTTCAATATAATAGTACACACGTTTTGAAATGCATCAAGTACTCTTTGGACACAAGAGTATTTTTTACAAATATTTCTCACTACTAAACATTAAAATATACCAGTAAAAAAATATCAAAATGCGTTTTGCATAACAGGAAAGTAAAGACGCCCCCATAGAAAAACTATAAATTTTTTTTTCTAGTTTTCCTACATTTCAAAAGCAACAACAGCCATGTCAGGAAAATGGATATTTTTATTTAAGATCTATAAAATTTATTTTTAATCAAACAAAATTTGGGGAAAATAAAATAATTTGATATTAATTACATATTAGCGGATTCATAAAAAAGAATTTTTTTTTTCTGTGCTTCATAAATGCAATTTACGTCCTGAATATATTTTTATCTCGTTCAATCCGTATTTCAAAAATGCTATTTTAAATTGCTTCATAAACCTTTTATCCGCAATTATTGAAGCTACCAATTTTAAATTTTTAGTGCGTATTTACATCATGACAAAGCATATTTTTAATGGAAATTTTAAAAGTTGATAATCTGTTTCTACAAATAAATAATCAAATATAGGTGTTAAATAGTATTGTTAGAATAAAAATTCATTGTTTAAAATTCAAACAATAAAAACATGGTTATAAAAATGTGATAAATATTCATTGGCATATTTTCTAAGAAAACGAAGATAATTTAAGCATTTAAAAAAATTTTTTTCGGAGGCACTTGCCGTCAAACATTCACCTATACTACGTCGCAGTTTACTGTCTATTTTATTATGGGGGCACCATATAGGCGGACAGCATTACCCCCTATGAAGGGACGACACAAACAGAGGCATTTTTCGTAGCGCGACGCCCGAATTCGATCCGAGCACCCTCAACACCGAAAACCAGCACGCTGTACCACAGGGCCGCCACAAGCCCATTTAAGCAAACTTAAAGTTTGGAAAAACAAATTCTCCCGGTCCTGTCAAACGCTTCGCCTGCATTTATTTATTCTTCTTAATTGCACAATTCGGTAATATATTTCCGCTTGTAAAAATTTTTTTTATTTTAAAAATTCCACAAAAAAGGTACAACTGACCAGGTGAAACGAATAAGGGTAAGACAGTGTTGAGAAAGTTTCAGTAAAATATATTTGATTTAAATTTTTGATATGGAATGAATGTTCCTATGGGTGAACGAGTTCTATGCTCGTATTATTGATTGGATTTTTAAACCCTTATTTTCCCTTTATGTTTTTTTATGTTGTTTGTGTGTGTGTCATTAAAGATTTTTGTCAAGTTCAGCTGTGCATCAGATTTCTTTTGACTATTTTATTTTGATATACCACTGAGCATTTTTCGATTTTGCAAAATGCTGCATCGGCCGGGAATGATACTGAACTTTGTGTTCCAAGAACTTATGGATAACATTTAGAATAAAACCTTGGATTTTGATAGCACAAATTCAAGTGTGCGAAGACAGCCAAGGTAATATCGTTTTGTATTTTCTCCTCAAAATGGCAGACATTGAAAATTGAAGAAAAAAAGAACAGTGATTAGAAATGCCATTTCTAAATTACCGAACTTCTCAGCTTACCGAACAAAGTTTCGAATTTGACATTGTAGAAGAATTAGTTAGGCAGTAAGCCGCGAAAGCAGAAACATTAAAGGAGCTAGATCAGGGGTGTCCAACACGCGGCCCGCGGGCGGCCCAAAGCAAGTATTAGTGCGGCCTAGAAAGAGAGCTCAAAGCGGAAAAAAAATATAAATAGCCCGCCTCGGCGATGATGGCAGATCCCACTAACACATTACTCCCACATTACAAATCCCACTTTTGTTCATTCGACAAATCGCCAATACATCATTTGAAATATCTTTAATTCTATACAAAATTCCGTATGCTGTTTCTGTATATTAATTTCATCACAAAAATGAAATGTGCAGTTTTTACACATTTAACATTTCATATTGTAATATATTAAAATTAGTGGGCTTGTGGCGGCCCCGTGGTACAGCGCGCTGGTTTTCGGTGCTGAGGGTGCTCGGATCGAATCCTGGCGTCGCGCCACGAAAAATGCCTCTGTTCGTGTCGTCCCTTCATAGGGGTAATGCTGTCCGCCTATATGGTGCCCCCACAATAAAAAGGGCAGTAAAAATTGCGGCGTAGTATAGGCGAATGTCTGACGACAAGTGCCTCCACATTGGGGAAAAATAAATAAATAAAATAAAATTAGCACAAAAAAATTAAACACCATGAGCACACATCTCCATGATCTTATGAATGCGTTCACAAACAAGGTCATTATAAATGGAAGGCGATGCCATTGCTGTTGAAAATTCTCGTTTGATGAAGTACCATTGCATAATACACCAGGAAAATACATGCGGAAAAGCTTTAAAAATGGACAATGCTAAAGCAAAGCGTCGTCAAAACGGTGAATTTTTTAAGGGCTCGGGGATTGAATTATCGCCAGTTTCAGGAACTTCTTAAAAGCTTGGATGCTGAGTATGGCGATATCGTATACTTCACAGAAATAAGGCGGCTCAGTTGCGGGCAAATGTTAAAAAGATTTTATAGCCTACTTGATAAAATCAAATTGTTTATGACATTGGAGAAAAAAAAACCTGTGCCAGAACTTGATGACAACTGGCTTGCAGATTTGGTATTTTTGATAGATTTGACTTCCCATTTAAATGATTTAAATACCAGTCTCCAGGGTAAAAACCAACTTATCAGTACAATGTTTCGAACCATAAATGGGTTCCAAATGAAATTGAAATTACGGCAAGCCCAAGTAAATGATGCCATTTTTTTATATTTAGAGACGCTGACCAAACATAATTCTAAAAATGGTAAAAAATTCGCAGCCTTACTTTCCGATTTAGTACAAGAATTTAAAAATCGATTTTAGGGCTTTAGGAAAAATAGACAATTGTTTTGCATCATTGATACTCCATTTACAGTCGATATAGATATGCTGTAAGAAAATTTTCAAATGGAATACATAAAGTTGCAATCTGACATCCGACTTAAAGGGAAATTCAATCAAGTGTCTTTGTTGGACTTTTGTAAACCATACCTGCCCAGAGATAAATATCCCCCACTACATAGTCATGTGATATTCATACACGTACATCTGTGCACAACTACTGTCAAGAGTGAAGCACACTAAGAGTCAAATTAGAAAAAAAAATAGTTATCTTTATAATTATAAATAAAATTTATAATGAAATAAATATATTAACTATATATTATACTTTTTATACTCATCAACTATTTTTAATGTTAGGTGTATTTTTGTGTAGCCCAAAACAATTCGTCTTCTTTCAATGTGACCCAAGAAAGCTAAAAGGTTGGACACCCTTGAGCTAGACAGTCTTATAGAAGCTCAAATAAGACTATCAAATATAATGAAATATCAAATAAGATTATAAATGAAGCTCAAATAGGACTATAAATGAATAAGCGGTAATATATTTCCGCTTGTAAAAATTTGTTTAATTTTAAAAATGCCACAAAAAAGGAACAAAATGACCAGGTGAAACACCTACGTAGGTGTAAGACAAGAGTGAGTTCTCATAGTAGTGTGCGCCGGGACAAACAAATGAATTCAGTTTAGCTGCAGTTGTCAGATTTGAACTTGCATAACCACATCTGTCAGAACTGCAAAACTATATGCTTATAAACTAGATTCTAGCGACGACGCAAATTGATGACCATTAGCAAAAGGTGATCCACAGAAGTGTCGAGAAGAAATAAGGGAATATCAGATTCTGAAAATGCTCCTCTTTCATGTCTGTCTTCGAAGCAGGAAAACTCAAATAAGGAACCAACATTATTAGAGCAAAAAATCTGCGCTATTTTGTTGTAATAATAATGTTTTCTAAAAAAGCCAATAATTACACGAAAAGGATCTTTAAGCATGAGCGCAGGATGCTCTAATAATTTCAAGCTTTTGCGGTTAAAAATAAGCTAAACATCTATAGGCGCTATTTGTGTACTTCTAAATTTTCTAAACACACATTCACAAAAACAATGTCATAGCTCAATATTTGATTAATATCGCGCAATCATAACAACACACGTCAAACAGCATTCATGAGATAAAAGAGAATAGCTCTTCAAGGTCTCGACGTCACTTATCCTCGCAGACGCACGTTGTCCCCTGCTTCGAACTCAAACAGCCTTGAGAAAAAGTGAAAGAGCGAGCAGCTTATCTTTATCTCCTCCTGTCGCGGAAAGAAAACGCGTTCCTACCTTGATTATAAGCACGGTTAAGTGTTAGCCAATTCCTGACAAATGCAGATAGGTGAGTTAATAGATAGCCTCAGTATAGATAGTGCTGATATGCGATTAACGAGGCTATTAAACAGGAAATACGTCACAAAACTAGTACCAGTAAGCAAATACAGAGGTCGCTTCCTGGTGTGTTTCAAATATAGTTTAAAAATATCAGCTATCTTTAGACCGTATTGTTATTGTATTGTAGATAATTCAGACAAAACGGAAAAGATAAACCAAATCGTAAAATGGAGCTAAGAACAGATAATTTACCAATCATTTGCCATTCTGACTATCAATATGTACTTTATTACTGCCGCACTACACAATAGCACAGCTATCAGCACAGCAACTAGAAAACACAGAAAGGGGGAAAATCTCTATTCTAATGAAACAGCGCTTCTTAAAAACACTTTTGAAAACCTCGCAATCTTTTCCAAATTCTCCTTGACTTCCTGGCATGAAATTCCTAGACCATTTTATTAAACACTAATACATCAACAGTATAAAATCTTAATTTTTTGCAGTGAATACAGTAGTGAACAGTCAGAATTTTCACTTTTTAGATTATCTGGTCTGGAATTTAAGTTTCCTAAACTATTCGGATTTTTTTTCCCTGAATTTTCCTGACTTTGCACAAGAAATTTGAAATTTCCTGCTTCAAATGGCTATTAAAGTTCTCTCAGACATGTATTAGAACAAATAAAAATTTATCAGAGTCAGAAAACTTCTCCATCCATACTGTATAAAAATTAAATGCTTTATATAAAGAAATATAAAATATATAAATTTTTAAAAAAAATACTAATAATGCATACAAAAATTATTATACTATACCATGTTTGAAAAGATTAATTAAATTTTAAACTTTCCTCATGGCATTTTGTCAATGAACAATCATAAATTTTAATTCAATCCACAGAGTCAATTGATTTAAAACTCCATTCAAAGTTGATGAAGCGAAAACGAAAATTTCTGGGTGGATTGTCGCGTATTATTAACCGTAAGTCTTTTGTTCCTATTTCACTTAGCTAAGTTTCTTGTGCAACAGTTCATGTAAGGATTTGAAACCACAATTTAGAAAAAATATTTGTGGTGCAATTTCAATAAGATATTTCTAAAATCAGGAATTTGGCGGCTTTAATAAAGAAGTTTTTGAGAAATAAGATAATTATTTTAAAACAGTGTAAAAGGGTTAAGACCAACGCAGGGTATTGGCCTTAACCCTTCAGTGGTATCCCTGTGTCTGTGAGGCTCAGGAGACAACAGTTTTTGTATTATCTGATATACAGAAACTAGTTAACCAATTCACCACTCGAATACCTTCCTATCAAATCCTCTAGATGGCATTCCTTGATTCTACCTTACTTTAGTTCCAAAACTGAAGTGACAAACAAGTCTCAAAAAGCAGTCTGGGCCTCATAGACCCAAGGTTATCACCCGTGTTTGTTTCACTGTGGACCCGTGTACCTCGATAAAAGGTTTTCAATTTACAGTGCCAAGATGATGTTCAGTGTGTATCTGCTTAACACATGCAACAATGGTATATCAAAATTGCAGTTGCAATGTTTAGATTTTTTTAGATTCTAATCTTTTTTTTTTTTTTTTTTTTTTTTGTAGTATCGGTTTTTTCTAAATTTTATTAAGTAATTATTTTTAGTACGTAAAAAAATAAAATTGATTTCTTTAATTTCATACTAAGTATACTTTATCTGATGTCCTAAAACCATTTTTATTGATTAATTAGCATTTATGTATTTTTGAAAAAAAATTAATTTCCTAGGCCCAGTGTTGCCAACTTGGGGGTTTTCCCCCTAAATTTGGGGTTAAGTTAGATGAAAAGGGGTGTTTTTAGAGGCCACCATTTTTTAGGGGCATTTTGTGGGGGGAACTTTTTTAATATTTTGTACGATCGAGTCGCGTTTTTTTTTTTTTATTATTATTATTATTATTATTATTATTATAAGTTCCATACATATGTCAAATGTAAATAAACCTCCATTTCATTATGTAAGTGTGTATTTTCTATTTATTTCAATTTATATCTCAAACAGGATGCCTATTTGGAACCAGAATTTCTTTTAGGAAGGTCTAGGAGGATCTCAAGTTGGTGTTAGGGGGGAACAGGGGGATTTCGATATGGCGCTAGGGGGAGGCGCTTCGCAGAGGTTGGCAACACTGCCTGGGCTGGAAGATCCAGAGATACCACTGGCGCTGATAATTTTCAGGTTACTACTGAAGGGTTAAATATCTACTTTACTTTGGCTTTCAGACAACGCCAATTTTTTCCCCTAAGCTTGCTATCACCTTAATGGTCATTTTTACCATGTTTTTATTAACTCGCTTTCTTGTTTGTGTGTGTGTTTGTCCAGTACAAATCTTGCAATTGATTTTTAACTAACTTCCCGACTAGCTAGACATTTGAAACTTTTAGAATAGCTCAGAACACGATGACAATGCATTATTTAAATAATTTTAGCTATCTTTAAGCAGGATTGAATTCATTTTCAGTTAATTTTGTTTTGTAGACTGGTGCAGCCATCTATCGACCGGGGCGGAAACGAAAAGTTAAACGCAAGTTAACTTCCAATTAACTTCATTTTCTTTCAAGTGGATGGGATAATTCATCAAAAAAAAATTTTTTAAGTATTTATTAATACATAGAATTGTCAAGTTTATAAGATTCAACAGAAAATTTAAAAACTTGGTATATAAACAGTTCGTTTTTATCTTGTAATTATTTTATTTATTTATTTTTTTTTAACAGTTGAACAAAACTGGAACTATTGTTCGCCACGAAAGGAGATCGAACCCACGCCCCTACACTTGGTACTCAACGTCCTGTCTCCGGGCTTGTGGAACTCATATTGTGAATTCACCTTGCAGCGTTCGCGCAGCGTCTTAATCGTTTTAGCTTGATATAGATTACTCTTCTGCTAAATATGGACTGCATTTGAAATAATTCTACAATTTTTTTTTTTCCAATAACGGAATATAATTTTCAATCTGTGTCCATTAAAAAGTTCCTTAAAAAAGTTCGATGTTCACATTTTCAACCAGAAGTGACAAACTATTTTAGACGCGGAAAATCAGGTGTTACATTTAGTACTCGTCAACATGTTCTAAGTTTCAGCGACTTTCCTATTTTTATGGTTTCTTTAATAACCGTTTTCAAAACGCTACTCCAAAAATGGGAAATTCTAAGATGAATTAGCCAACACATTTTACACTACCAAAGGCTAACCATAGACAGCTGACAATAGCGCATGCAAATATCGAAACAAGGAAGTAGGGTAATAAAAACGATCAGGAGCTGCCAAATAAAATGATTTGTCACTCTACATCACAAAATATGTGATGCGATTTTCTAATTTCTAGGTCAGATGCTTCTGGTTTAGAAATCGTGTCCACCAATCCGGAATCATTCTCTAGCGGAAACAATCGACATTTGCTCGGAAAACAAAGAACTTTCAATCTTGGATGACGGCACACACCAATTTTATTAGACTGTTACGAGGCTAGGCAGTTCTCATCCATCCAACGCACCACTCGACGTTCAATTCATATTTTCTTTTGTTCTCGTCAATCTTAGCGGAAACGCACACAGTTTTCGGTAATATTTTGTTTTTCCGAGAAAAAAAGCAAAGAAATTGGAAACATCCGTGGAGAGAAATGGTCGAAACGCCAAGTTTCTTTCAGGCGAAACGCACAGCAGTATTTTTTCCAGAAAAACAAGAGTAACATGGTGCAATGCACTTAACGGTGATTTTACAAAATCAGTGGCCCATTTTCTAATACCGTTTTTCCGAGTCCCGTAATACGAATAAAAAAAGGGGGACGACACACCTTTGTTTTGATTTTCAGATACACCTTGTTACAAGCTGCAAATTTCTTTCTGGAAAGTAATATTCGAAAGTAATCGTTAATTTCATGTAAGCCAACTTTTTACCCCGTTTTCAAACCAGGGAATGCACACGGAAATTTTTTTTTTCATTGTGGAAATAATATAATTTGACACAATTCACAATTAATGTTGTTGTTTTAATGATGCTATCAATCTGCTCCTTGAATTTTATTTAAGTCTGCTCTAGACTGATCTCGTAAAGAGTGCAAGGATTACAAAAAAAAACTTTCTTCCGTTCATAACGCAGTTTAAAATACGGATTACCTAGTATACGTACATTATGACTAATCAAAACCTAAGCATAGAAAAAAAAATTAATGAGAAATTGTGCAAAGCTGAAGTTTAAGACTAATTTCCTGGATTTTGCGCCTCTAAAAGCAAATTATTTTTTAAAAAATTACAATATACATTTTTTAGATGAAATTTTCGGCACTCTTTAAGAATTTAAGCAAACAGTAACACAATAACTCTCTCGGCAGATATGTTTCTTAGAAGAAAAAAAATTAATTTGATTTCATTCAAAAAATATTTTTGGATACATATAATGGCAATTTAAAAAGAAAGAAAAAAAAACCTTCCCCAAAGACATTTTTTTTTAAATCAGAAGGGAATTGGAAAATCACGAATGAATATCGTGAATTTGAAAATATTCTTTTAGCGAGGGACCACATGTTCAAGTCTGAAGATCCTGGAAATAGCTGCTTTGCAAACACAAGCATACTTTTAAAAACGTTCAAAACACACAAAGTATACTACAAATAAATTTGTATTCAATATATATGTTCTCTAACTATAAGAAATTTCAATTCTTCAGAAAGGATGAACATGCTGCTCATCAAGATAGAAATAGCTTTTTGCGTCTCAGATGTCCGACTCGCTTACCTTGGAGAAACGTGATGCTGAAGGCATACTCATAAAACTAGACAGAAACGATAGAAATGCGTAAATGTCCTAACACTGAAAATAACGTACAAGTAGAAGCTTCCGCTCTTACTCGTGTCAGATCAGTAGTTAAACTACCAGATTGCCTGCAGGAAATTAAAGGATAAACTTCCTTTAATTTCTTAAGTACCAAAAACATGAAAAAATGTTTATATAAAGAACTACCAATTTTCTTTTCATGATTTACATTATGGTTCGTTCATGAATATTTTTTTTTAAATTCCTACAGCCGAAAAAATTATTTTAATTGTGACGATAATCAAGTAACGGCACAACTGATGTTGGAACAAAAAACATGTATCGTGGGCACTACTACAAAGCATATATGGCTTCATTCAATTCTGCGTACGGAGTTGATTGCGGAGATGCTAATAGGCACAGAAAACATTACTGAAAAACAGCGTAACTTTTCAGTTGTGATAAAATATTCCAAAGTTGCAACTTAGTTTTACAAAAACTGGAATCTTGAACAAGATTCCAGGGATGATTATGATTTAGCCTCAAGGACTAGAGCCCATATTAACTAAAATTTATGCACAAGTTTTTGGTGATTGTCTCAGAGTGGAATTACATACGATGCATTTCACATGTGAAAGTTCTACAATAGTCTAAAAAGTCCTCCTATGGGGGGTGCAAGGAAAACAACTTGAATTGAAAGCATCCCCAAAATAGCAAATAAGATGGTACCTGAGAGATGAAAATGTTTACCACTTAGAAAAACTTGAGACAGTTGCCGTGCATAGTGAGGAAACTGCTAGGGATAAAGAGTCCCTCCTCCCCTAATCAAGCTCAAAGAGTAAATCCTTTAGAAATTTTTATGAGAACTTCCACTGACGAAAATTTTCTGCTGGGTATAGAAATTCACTCACACTTTCTCCAAAGTGATACCGGTAGCACCACTTGATAGTAGAAGTAGGCACTGAATTTCAATTTCTTAAAATTTTGAATGAAGATAATGTACTAGAGATTGATTTATGGATTGAAGATTGTGATGAACGATTGTGTTACATAACATGGTCATAACAATATTATGAAGACTAATGGGAATGAGTGTAACACGTTAACTTGAACGAGAAGAGAAGTCACCGCTTGGAAGTAAGATTTGAACAAGTTGCTAAAACAAATATAAGCAAAAGTGTATTTACGTGTCATACCAGAATAGCTTCACCAGCAAGGGAGAGAATTATAATAAATCAATTACTTGTAATAAATAAAACTGGTTTATCTTCGGATCAATTATCGGGATAAATTGAATTCCCAATTCATTATTCATTTATACAGATTTTCTGTGTATAATCCAGCAAAAAAAGAAAATGGTTAGAAAAAAAAATAAATAACAGTTAATATGGCTCGGTAAAAACTTTCCGGTAGAAAAAAAAATTGAAAATCAATGACAGTTTTATTAGTTTAATTCAGTCTTATTACAATCAAGATATGTAGTTAATTAATACACCCCTGAATAGTTCATTTTTAATGGTATACGAAGCTTTCGGACAATCCGTAATTTCCGGGATCAACCGAGAAACAAAAAATGCTGGGAGTTCACAAACTGCGTTTAATTTCAGGAGATTTGTGCAAGGGTAATATAATTAAGATCCTGAATTTTTATCATAATTTTTAAGTGATGAGAAAAATTATCTTCGAACTGTTTCTCAAATTTTAAAACTGCTTTTATAATAAATCAGTTATTGATTCACAATATAGTAGAACGTCTGGTTACGGTCCGAGAACACTGGTAAATTTAAAAATCTAAATAAAAGGGGAGCAGTAGAAAATTAGTCAAGGGAGTTAATAACTATCAATCATGAGTCACACATCTGAACTGAAATATGAACGAGGACCACATGTAAAATGACAAAGTTTATCGGCTTAAGTCGAGCACTTTTTTATCACATGTTTGTTTGAATCATATTTCATTTGTTTTGATCGAAATTAAAGAGCAGTAATCTCAACAGTGCTGATAAGATATATTAAATACCAACGAAATTCATAAAAATAGTCCACTGTTTTCACTCATGAAAGGCGCTACTACTTCTTTAGACAATCGAAACCTTGTAAAAACAAAAGCTGGTGATTCACTGTCCATAAAAACTTCAGGAAATGACCCATTTCCAGTGATGCAAAAGCAAGCCTTTCCTGTAGCCTGAGGTTATAAAACTCGACACCAACAAACGAGAAAAAAGGTGTTTTTCTCAGTTTAGTTAAGAAAGCGGCAGGTTTTTTGGCGAGCAGTTTCAGAAAAGCCTAACGTGAGACAAAAACGTCACTGATCGAGGCATTTTAATTTTAAAAGCTGACGTTCGATGCGAAAATACAGAAATCTGCAGTAAATTGCAAACGCGGTAAATTTTTTCGAAAAACATTTTGAAACGATAGGCATTGGTGTGAACGGTAATTTGCCGAATAATCTGTCTTCAGAAAATTTATAGGGATTTTACACAAATCTTGAGTTACAAATTAAGGACCTTTTTTTAACGTTTCAATGACAGTGCAGCTTATAATCTAAACTATACACTGACTCATTCGTTAAAACAAAACTTTCTTTAAAAATTTGTCGCGTAAATAAACAGTTACGATACACAATTTGAGTTTACATTTCAAAAGAAACCATTTAAGAATAAACACTCATAAATAAAAAAAAAATTCAAGCAACTTAGGATTTTACTATGACTTCTAGATAAGTTCTTAAACTTGCATTAAAACAACTAACTCACCAACACCTTTACTTATATCTGGATCAACGTTTTTCATTTTAAAAAATTACCAAATATTACTAAAATAATCTCACTAAATACTTAACAATAGATATTTATATAAGGCATAAAATTCATGGGAAAAAAATTATGGCTTTTTAAATTTTTTAACATTTTCAACTGAAAAACTAATGTGAACTATTGTGTACAATAAAAAATTAGCCTAAATATTGCTTATTGATAAAAACTGTCCAGAAAATAAACAGCTAATGCTTTTCTGTGTAATATTCGAATGAAAAAGGATATATTTTCCTGAACTTTTACTGAAAAAATAAAAGCTTTATGAGGCTGAAAGGAAAAAAAAAATTTCAGGAGCTCCTCAAACATTTTTACAATTAAGGTCTGGGAAGTCTGATGAAAATAAATAATTTTCTAAAATACTTTAAACAATTTATACCTATTTCTTTCCTGCTTACACAAAATCCACAGTAAAATCAAGAAAGCATCTCAATGAAGAGAAAGCCTACTTAACATCTGCTAACCGAACAGAAGTTATGTTTAATGTAGTCCCTGCTTAAACATTATAGAAAAGCACTGTGACTTTCCCTAAATATATATATTAAGCTATCAAAAACTATGTAGTCCCATTCTAAACTGCAAAATTCCATTATTCAACAAAAAGCTCCTTGTAACATGCCCTTACCATTTATGAGGCTGAAAAATGCCTATCTTTCAGAGCTGTTACTGCTAAACAAGCAGCCTTCCATTAGATAATAATATGTACTAAATAGTTTAATACTATTATGTTATTTACATTCATGAAGCCTCATATGCCAATACAATCATCAAAGTCTAACAAAGTTTTATGAATACTTGGTGCAGTGGCGTAGCGAGCATAACTGGCACCCGGGACGTGATACTTTTTTGGCAAACCCCCCCCCCCCCCCATGGTCTTGGGGACCAAATGGTCCAATGTTCTCGGGGACCATTTGGCACCCTCCCTGCAAGTGGCACCCGGAGCATGATAGACACCCTTGCCCCCCCCATTATGCCATTGACTTGGTGCTTTTATTGCTTTTTCAATAGATTATTCAATGACTTCGTAACTAAGCCATGACCTGCAAAGCAGTAAGAACAAATATCCCTCGAAATTTAGATCACTGTTTAAAAATATATGCTCAAACAGCTTGGAAGGTTCTTAATATATTCTATTGCTAGTCTTATTCCAAAGATATAATGTTTGATAAAACTGACACAGGTGATTGATATTTAGTCATATATAAGAAGACTTGGATAATTTTTGATTAGTAAAGAACAAAGTAAAAGAACTAGGACAATTAATACAAAATAGAAAATTAAATTTTTCCGGTAGCCAAATTATTTTTTAATGATAATTTATGAACAGTAAAATGTAACTCTTACACAGGTAAATGAAACTATATGAGAAAGAAAGTTCCATCCACATTTCTATAAATCTCTAATAAAATTTCAACTATTGAATCTCTGTTTGTTTGTTAATACATTCACACTCCTGTTTTTAAAACTTTTAAATTTTGAAACTTTTTTTTATACTTAAATATTTGTCAAATGCAATTTTCTTAACTTGACAGATGCAATCAAGGCAAAAAATGCTGACAAAATCTTGTCTTAATAACTATAACTATTGATTATATATGACAAAGTTAAATGATATACAAACACACATTCCCTAAACCAAACACTTCTGATACCAAGCCATTTCTTATCTCCATCAGGCAAATGCAGCTTCGCAGTTATATTTTAAAAACTAAAAAATGGTCATACAGTCTATTCCTTGCACAAAATCATAAATTTGTTAAAATTATGCATACTAGTAAAAAAATTAATGCTTGAGCAAAGTAAAATATATCTGAAGCAGACTTGCTATATAAATAAATTATATATATATATATATATATAATATATTACATATAAGTGTGTGTGTGTGTAAGTAAGGAGAGAGAGAGAATTATAAAACTACTCAATTTTTGCTACACCTGATATTAGAAACTGACCTATCTTCACAAAAATCACTAAATAGTGGTTTTTGTGAAGATACTGCTTTGAAAGCTGTTTAAACAGCTTTGAAAACAAGCATCAAATTTAAAATTTTTCAAGTTAAAATTTCTATAAATAAATTTAATACAATGAAACTACATTTAATACATTTAAAAATATGATTGGAACTATTGGATCTCATACCAGGATTAGTAAAGAACGAGAAACACAGTGAATAAAAGGAGAGATCAAAAATGTTTTCTTAGCAAGGAGAGAGAGAGTTAATTATAAAACTACTCAATTTTTGCTACACCTGATATTAGAAACTGAATATTTGAAAGCTGTTTAAACAGCTTTGAAAACAAGCATCAAATTTAAAATTTTTCAAGTTAAAATTTCTATAAATTTTTTTGATAAAATGAATAAATTTACTAAATATTTTAATTTATGTTCAAGTAAAAATTTCAAAAAAAGAGACTTTTTCTTTAAAAAAAAAAATGAAAAATATACTCTAAAAGTGTCATTTTCAAGTGCTCTTTCCAAGGCGGCAGGCACTTTGTCTATTACGATGTTTGCTCATCCACACCACAAATTTGTTGGCTTCTTAAATATGGAAGCACCCTATACATAAGCCAACATAGCTCCCTAATCTCAGCTTTGTCCTCAGACAAGTGGAAACCAAACCAACAAGCTGATAGTGAAGGCACTCAGAGAGAATGCCCGTGGGCCAAACCACTCTGCCACCTTGTCGGCTCATTTTGAAGTTAATATCTTAGTTATAATTAGCTCTAATATTCATTGAAATGCCAAAAATTCTGAAAGTAGGCATTTTCTCCAAGGAGACTGAAAACTGACAGTCTAACATGAGAAGTTATTAGAACATTAATGATATGTTTAATAAATGGCTGAATATTCATCAAATTTCTGGGTACAATTAACAACAAAATGTATAAAATGGTCAAATTTGCAACCTTATCTGCTTAATACAGAAAATAAAATGTACCTTGGAATGAGAAAAATATTTGGAAGTTTCAAAAAATTACTTCAACTCATCAATGTACCCAATTTTGCTAAGATATACACCAGTATCTGATTCATCTAATAGCATTATATGATAGTACTTTGTGAACTAATTAAAAATTTCATCACGATGATGTAGGAGACATACATAAAGAAAAATTTTACAAGGCTGACATGATTTTTTAAATTTTTTTTTATTCTGTAACACTCTTTGTAGGCATTAAAAATTATGGATATATACCGACATCTATGTATGATAATATATAAAGTACAGTATTATATTTAAATTAGGTAACATATAACTGCAATTTATATTTTATTACAAGCTCTAATTTACATAGAAATGAGATTTACAGGATAATTTAAAGAAGTATAGAGGGGTCTCAATTACAAACAAAAAATTCGATATTTTCTATTATTTACTAGATGCATATGAGAATGGGTGCGCTATTACTTTCTGTAGTTAGCTTTTTCAACCCTCTCTTCATTCAACGATAACTACTGATTTCATCTCTGATTAGATCTAACATTTTGAGGTAAAAATGGATTTCTAATGCGATCATACATTCCCTAGTTTTGAAATATCATGATTCATTAACACAAGTAGTACTATATTTATGATCAACAGATGTATTTATATCAAACACATCGAAATACAAACACAGAAATATTATTTCGTGAATGTAAACCTTGAATACAATGAAATATCGTAATAAATTTGAAAATATTTTTGAAATCAATTTGCTTGAATATTTCGCCCAGATGTTTATATACATTTTGACTGCTATTTAAAGTCTTTCAAATGCGTTACTTGATCCGTGTAAGTTTATAAAATTACAAAGCTCCTTTCGTAGAATTTCAATACAAATTAAAGACAACATCAGCATAGTATACAATACCATTTTAATCTAGTAAAGGAAAAAATTAAAATCATAGCGTTAAATATGTTGAAACATGTTTATATTAAACATCAATAATATGCCAACTCACCTTCGGCCTGTAAAACCACTTCCGCAAGGAATGCATGATTTAAAAATTATCCTTTGGATAATAGCACACAAAATCTCATTTAAATTAATAGCACTAAAAGCTAGGGAAAATTTTGTATCCAAAATCCCATAATGATACGCAACAAAAATAAAAACAAACCATACAAGACACACATTCGACTAACCCTTTTCCGCAATTACACTACTCATGAAACGTTGAACAGCTTCTGCAAATCTGCAACTGCCGTGTTTAAAGTGCAGAATGATACACAAGAAGATCTACCACGTGATTTCCTAGTTTCATTGCCATTGGTTCGTTCTGATAACAGCGAAAGGAGCTGGAATACCGCTGTGGACAGGTGTGTTTCTGTATCTGAAAAGTACTTTGTTGATTACTTCTGTTTATAAAATGATAAGTACATTATTTTATCTGTCCTTTGTGGATTAATAGAAAGCTAAAAGTTTATTAATTATCATGGGGCAATAATGCAAGAAAAGTAGTGGAAATATTTACCTATTAATATCACCCTGTTTCTGAAAAAAAAATTTGAAATTATTCCTCTCTTATACAGAAACAATACATTTAACAGACGTATGCATTCCTAATGCAGCACTAATTAAAGTTGAACTTTTCTTCATAAGCTATTAACTCAAGATACGAGCTTCTACAAGCAATAAGAAAGATTTGCCTCAAGGAATTACCTGAATATATGTCTTCTAATACAGCTCATTAAAGAATGGTTTAGGTCGTAGGTTCTTAAACTGTGGTCCGCGGAACAATTTTGACATTAAATTTACACCCCCCAACTTTTCTCTTTTATTCAAATAACTCATTTAATAAAATCCCTTCATGGTTAAGACATTTTGTATTTCCTATTACTTAACTAGTCATTAACATAACTAAACAATAATTAGTAAAGATTTAATTATTTTTATCCAACTGCAAATACGGAAAAATAAATAAAACAATGCAATTTTTTGCATTGTTGTGACTATTGCGCGGCGCGAGAACACGTAGCTATAAATAGACTGGTGACTCGGGGGAAGCCCCGTGTCCGCTTTTTGACCAACTTTCCTATGGTCCTACGGGAAGCCCCGTGTTCAACCGTTCTTTCCTCTGTGCTACACACGTCTTTCTGTCGTACCTTCAGTTGCTCTATGTGTTTCAGTTGTCTACATTAATTATTTGACCCATAAAATGGATCAGTGGCTAAAAACTGGATCTACACTAAAACGAAATATAGATGAAAGCGACTCAGATGATGGAGCATCAACCTTGAAATTCATCAAGAAACGTAAAATTAGAAAATATTGTGATGAGTATTTATCATTTGGATTCACTTATATATGCAATAAAGATATGGAAAGACCTGTCTGAGTTCTATGTCGCAAAAGTTTATCAAACGAAAGCATGAAACCCGCCAAACTCCGACGTCATCTGCAAACAAAACACAGTGTAGTCACATGAGGGCCTGTTCATAGGAGTCCGTTACGATGCGTAAAGTATTGAAATATATTTAACTAATGGCAAACCTCCAAACGATTAGCAATGAAGATTTTAACGCCTATGATTGGTTTATTTTCGTCTGAACGTCATCATTCCCTTAACGCTCCGCTACCGGACTCCTATGTGAACAGGCCCATAGGAGTCCGTTGCGTAGCGTAAAGGAATGCTGTCGCTGAGTCGGAAACCTGTTCACATAGTAATTTGTTGGCATAAGTGTAGAGCGAGCTGATTGGCTGACGGCCTTTGTTTACTCGGTGTTCAGTATACGTGCTAGAAGTGGTGACGTCACGTCCGCCATGTTGGGCACCTCCGCAATGGCGACCCGTGTTAACGTAGTTTTACAGTAATAATTTTTATCGAAAGTGACATTTTAATACCATTACCATCAGCGACACATTCAAATTGTAAACACAATGGCACTAGGGATAAATCAGTGTTATTGGAAATAAAATCTACTTACCAATTCATCTTAGATTATGTTAGAATATCCACATAGACAGAAACAACATAAAAAACTATCCACAAACACTAAATAAAAAATTTCAAGAGTATCACTTTCTCTAAGCCTATCTTTCACAGCGATAGGCTTAGAGGAATAGAATTAATTGTGCGAAGGTGGTGGGTTAGGCCGATATTTCAGCAAAGAAAATTACAAGGGGCTTATTTTAACCTTGTCCAGGAGCTTTGGCATAATGATCCGGAGGGATTTTTTAGTTATTTAAGGATGACTGAGCAGCAGTCTATCGAATTTTTTTGAAGTAAAAAAAAGAGAACTTGCTTCAAGTCAAAATCTGATGCAAAAGACAACAACTGGTGGTATCAATAAAAAAGCAGTAAAAGCATCATATGAAGTATCCCTACTTATAGCAAAAGCTGGAAAACACCATACTATAGCAGTGCAACTAATTCTTCCTGCTATAAAAGTAATAACGAATACTATGTTGGGGGCTAAAGCAAAAAAAGATATAAATTTGGTTTCATTATCGAACGATACGGTCAAGAATGTGATTGAAGATATGTCATGTAATATAAAAGAGCAGTTAATTTCAACAGTGCTTAAAAGTCGACATTACTCACTACAATTGGATGAGAGTACCGACGTCTCTAACAATACTAATTTGTTAGCATTTATTAGATATGAATTTGAATATAAAATACAAGAGGATTTGTTATTTTGTGATGCACTACCTTCCCGTACTACAGCTAAGGCGTATTTAATAGTTTGAATCATTTTATAACCAAAAATGAAAGCGAGTGGTCAAAATGTGTTGGAATTCGCACTGATAGGGCTCGTGCAATGTCAGGAACAAGAACTGGATTGATTGCTCTTATGAAAGGTATAGCACCGCAGGTCCGTGGAACCATTGCTGCATACACAGAGAATCATAAGCATCCAAAAATATGTCAACAGATTTGAAAAAAACATTGGATGAAGTTGTTAAAGTTGTCAATTTCATTAAGGCTCGTCCACTAAGGACATCCGCACACGGGTCGTCCCGTACTCGGCTCGAACTCGAAGCGATTTTTCGCACCACTCAACTTCCTACGTAATTGAATGGGACTCCACTCATTGGCGGCTCACGAGGGGGGGGGGGCAGTAGGGGCAATTGCCCTCCTCCAAAAAAAGAAAGCCCGGCGTATTTTTTTTCATCGCCTACAATTATATAATTGTAGACCTAATACTAAGTGAGTTTAAATTTAAAATGAGACTATGTTTATTTCTTATATATATATCTATATATGTAAAACAGTTCCGTAACTGACTGACTGACTGACTGACATATAACGCACAGACCAAACCGCTGGACCTAAAGTGCTGAAATTTTGCATGGCGATTCTTCTTATAGTGTAGGGGTGCACTGTGAAAGATTTTTGAAAAATTCTTCTTAGATTATTTAAAATTAAATTTTTTAGCTGTTTTTGTAACTTTTTACAAGTTTGCATTTTAATAATAATTTGAGGGTTATAAAATTTATATCACGAGAAAGATCCTAGAAATTCCTTTAAAATGAAATCTTTTTCGAATCTTTACCTCCATTTTCTGATTTTTGGTGAATTTTTAAAGATTCATTTTTAGAACTTAATTTATTAAATGCTGATCACATGGTTTCTTTTCTTTTTGTGATACTTTAAACTAATTTTACTTCACGTGCATATCAACGAAATAGACAAAAAATATTTTTTTTCCCTTTCTAATACGGCAGACGATTGGACATTATCCAAAAAGATAATAAAATATAGTAAAAGATATTTCCCTCAAACTGTACTACTATATTAACTGTACTATATTCTTTAGTATGTTCTATTAGATTTCATTTGAATATTTTCTTCTACATTATTTTGTCTATAAAAATATCCGTTACGATTCTTTTATAAATATATTTGTTTTTTTAACACCAATTGCATACATTGATTGTTGTATTTATTGTAAGTTTACAGTGGCTCCCAAAAGTGTTTGTACACTTACGATTTTCAATGAAATAGGGGTCTATCCATTAATTAAAATGAATATTTCAGAATGGGTATTTCATAATAAGATCTATAATCTATTCATAACAAAAACGTTATCTCACAAAAATCATCGTATACTTGTAAAAAATCTCTACATATTAGTAAATATTCTAATTTTTCGTTAAATTAATATTTATTAGGATATCACTTAGCATCCACAACAGCTTTTAAACGTCTGGGAATAGACACTAGTTCTTTTATAATTTCTGCATCAATGTTCATCCATTGTTCCATCATAATTATTTTTAGTTCGCTTTTCGTGTGAATGTCGTGTTTTCGTACTCGAACTTCCAGTTCTCTCCAAATATGTTCTATTGGGTTTAAATCTGGCAATTGAGGTGGTGTTTTCAAAACTTAGAGACACCAGACGTGAACGTTGAGAATCGTGTGCTTAGGATCGTTATCTTGATAACAAACAAAGTTGTTTCCAATACCCAAATTTTGAGCTGATAATTTTAAATTGTCTCTTGAAATATTTATATAAACAGCATGATACATTATGCCATGAATAAATACCAAATTACCTAGTCCTGATGCTGACATGCACCCCCACACAAGGACACCTCCACCGCCATGCTTAACTGTTCCTACTAAGTTCTTGGGATTAAGTTCCTCATTTTTTCTTCTCCATACAATTATCGGAACAAAAAATGTTAAACTTGCTTTCATCGGCAAATAAAGACATTATTCCAATACGCTTGGGGCTTATTTATCATTGATAGTGCGAAGGAAAGCCTAAGCTTTCTGTTTTTCTCAGTCACAAAAAAATTTCTACGGACAGAACGCCCATGTAATCCAGCTGTTCTGAGAACTCGTCGAACAGTTTCAGGTGAAATTGAAGTACAAAATGTTTCATTAAATTCTGCAGAAACTTTTACAGCACTCAAACGTGGATTTTTCACAAATTTTCTAACTATAAATTTCTGATCACGTTTTGTTAACTTTGCCGGACGACCTTTTCTTACCTTGTTTTCGATCCGATTTTCTTCTTTAAAGCGTTTTATCACATACTGCACAG
Organism: Dolomedes plantarius; assembly: GCA_907164885.2. Lineage (NCBI taxonomy): Eukaryota > Metazoa > Arthropoda > Arachnida > Araneae > Dolomedidae > Dolomedes > Dolomedes plantarius. The sequence continues at coordinate 8,872,193 of OU015493.1, read as the reverse complement.
TAGAATGGGATAAATTAAGCAATTTAGCAATGTTCCGAACTGATTTACCACTACTGTGTTTTACTAAGTTTTCAAAATATTTCATGTAGTTTTGTTAAGGATAGATTATACATCTTATTATTAAATACCTATTCTGAAATATTCATTTTAATTAATGGATAGACCCCTATTTCATTGAAAATCGTAAGTGTACGAACACTTTTTGGATCCACTGTATATATATATATATATATATATATATATATATATATATATATATAAATAAGAATAAGATGAAAGAGAAAACCAGTAATAGCTCTAAAGCTACATGAAGCCAGGAACATCCAACATGTAAAGATAATTATGAATACGGTTTTAGACAGCATTTCTTCATCAGCGGTGTCAATACTGTCTAAAAACCAATGGATTGTTTCTGATGAGTATGATCTATTAAATAAACACACTCAGACACCGTACAATCCATTATTAACAGAAGAATTGAATAATAAATGAATTTGTGTAAAAGTACTTAACCAAAGAACACCAAGCCTGGCGCTAGTCAGAGTGGAAGTTAAGAACTTGTAACCGCAAGATGACTGACGTCATAACTTGCAATATTGGCATTAATTGCATACATTGACAGTTGTATTTAATTTGAATGTATTTCGTAGTGAAGTACGAGTATTCAGCTAGTATATATTTATATAAAACAGTTCCGTAACTGACTGACTGACTGACAGATCACGCACAGACCAAACCGCTGGACATAAAGGGTTGACATTTTGCATGGAGATTCTTTTTATAGTGTAGGGGTGCACTAAGAAATATTTTTGAAAAATTCTTAGATTTTTTAAAATTAAATTTTTAAGCTGTTTTTGTAACATTCTTAAAAGTATGTTCCTAAAAGTTTGCATTTAAAGTATTAATCTGAGGGTTATAAAATTTAGATTAGAGAAAGATCATAAAAATTCCTTTAAAATGAAATCTTTTTCTGATCTTTATCTCCAATTTCTTATTTTTGCTGAAGTTTTCAAGAGTAATTTTTAGAATTTAATTTATTAAATGCTGATCACGTGGTTTCTTTTCTTTTTGTGACATTCTAATTAGCTATGCGTCACGTGCATAACAACGAAATAAATTGACAAAATTTTCTTTTCTTTCTAATCCGGTAGACGATTGGACATTATCCAAAAAAATATTAAAATACAGTAAAGGAAAATATTCCTCAAACTGTACTATATTAACTGTACTATATCCTTCAGTATGTTCTATTAGATTTAATTTCAATATTTTCTTCTGCATTGTTTTGTCTATAAAATATCCGTTACGATTTTTTTATAAATATTTTTTTGTTTTTGTTTCTGTCATTAATTGCGTACACTGACCGTTGTATTTTATTTGAATGTACTCCGTAGCGAAACACGGGTATTCTGTTAGTTAGTATATATATATATATATATATATATATATATATATATATATATATATATATATATATATCCTCTTCATTACCTCGGTCCACATTTGTGGACCTTCGCTTCTTAGCTTCTAAAAACTTGCCATGAGAAAATTTGTAGTTCTAACCTCGCTGTTACATACGTGGATGTTCACGCTTTCTGGCAATTCTAATAGATGGCTGCAGTTGTACGGCGTTTGGGTAGAATTTCACATTACAGAAGTGATTTTCCAAAAATGGCGTCATCTCAGGGTTCACGAAAACGTAAGTAATTTTCATTATTGTATAATTTAGTTATTCACAAAATAATTTTATTTCTTTAAACTTATTAGTTCTATCATCTGTATGAAACTTTTTCTTTTATATTAACCTAATATTAAAAACTAATATAGTCAAGAATATGCAGGTACACGTGTGTGTACCTTCGTACATATGGCTAAATTGTGACTGTGATAGTGATCATGTGAAATCCCATTGTACTATGAGTATTAATTTTATATCTATTTAGTAATATTTTTATGGGTATTTCAGTTAAGTGATTAATGTTTAGGTACATCTAATACCTATCTTTCTGGATTTTATTTTCCATAATTTTGAAATTTTACCCCCAAAATTAGATAATTTAAAAAAAATAATGTTAGCTAATTTTCAATATATTTAGATATTTTGCATGGTTTGCATGATTGAAATAGTTATGAAACTAAAATTTAATGTAATATTTGAATAATATTTATAATAGCATATAATTTAAAAAATTAATGTTAGCTAATTTTGTAATGTTATATAATTTTTAGGAATACTGACTCAAGAGGAAATTGAAAATATTTTGCAACAGTGACTTATCAGACATATCTAGTGATAGTGATGATGGTTAGCCCATTTCTAAAGAAAGGACTATCAATACGTCTGATATAGATCTATCATCAGATAGCGATGATAGATCTACGGCAATATGTGCCTAATAAACCTAATCCTCTTGGATTTAAAAATTTTGTTTTACCTGCAGAAGATGACTTAGTTTTAGATTTTATTATCTACGATGGTAAAGGATGTGTTCCTGTCGAAGATATGAGTAATTTGGGTGTAGGTGGTGGCATTGGTAAGCGTCTTTCTGAAGCTATTCCTCAAGATTCTACACATATAATTTATACCGATAGGTATTTTACTGGAATTAAATGTGCAGAATATCTTCTTCAACATAATATTTTCTTGACTGGAACTGTGAGGATCAATAAAATTGGAATCGCTCAACAGAAATTGAGAAGTGATAAAGAAATCAAGAAAGGCGCGTGGGCTGAATTAGTTCGGGATGATAAAAAAGTGTGTGTGTTGAAATGGAAGGACAATAAAAGTGTCATATTTTTTTTATCAACATTTGTAGGAAGTGAACCAGAATCAACCTGTCGTAGATGGTCTAAAGAAGAGAAGAAAAAAGTTAGTATACCTCAACCTTCCATAGTTCGTTCCTACAATACTTCTATGGGTGGTACAGATCTTTGTGATAGGTACTTAGCCTATTATCGATGCACAGTTAGAACAAAAATATGGCCAATCCGTGTATTTACTCATTTTGTAGATCTAGCAATCTCTAATTGTTGGATTTATTATGTACGCTATCATAAAGCAAATAAATTGAAACATATATCCCTTTTGAAATACAGAATGCATATTGCATTATCACTTATAAAATATGAAGGAAACAAAAATGTCGTTACACGTAGAGGAAGACCTAGGATTTCTTCCTCAAGCTCAGAAGAGGATGATATTCCAAGAAAACAACGCAAAATTATAAATCAACCCTTGAAAGCAATACGTCTTGATAATGTGGGACATTTTCAAAGTTATATGGACGATAAGAATGCTTCAAAATATCGTTTAGCAGGATACAAATCGAGAACAAGAGTTATGTGTATTAAATGCAAAATATACTTATGTATCCTAAAGAACAATTGCTTTGTGAAATACCACACACTAAGACATTTTATTTGCTAATGTATAAATGTTTAAAAACACAAAATCCATTGTGTGCGTATTTTAGCAACACGAAATAAGCCATAAACTGTGCATTTGAATTTTTTGTCATAATGTAATATGTCAATAATAATTAGTGGTACTTTTTCGATTGAAATATTAAAGCATTGTACTTAGATAAAAATTCAGATTTTTTAAAAAATTTGATTTTCTTTCTAAACAATTATTAAATACATTCATTATTATACTTAAATTAACTATAATACAATAATATGTATATTTGTACCTGGTTTAGATACCATTTATCATTTGAAATATTTAAGTATTTTTACTTTGTTAAAACCTGAGGTACACATAAGTGTACCTAAAATTATTGGCCCCCTAACAGTAAAATTTATGTTTTCTCTATTTTATTATGACTTATGAAGGTAAAACAGAAATTTAGAACTGTTAAATATTTTTTTGCAATATTCTTTTATATTTCAGTAGTGAAGAGGATATATATATATATATATATATACTAGATGTATTACCCGGTTTCGCTCGGGATTCAGTTTCTGTTATTATTTTTTTCAATGACTAGGGGCTTCACCCCTAGGCTCGCTACGCTCGCTCCTCTGTTAGGGTCAAGGTCAAGGTATATTGAGTTTGTTGGAATGCGATGGTCTTACGACTTTACCTCCATCAGCAAGATATGTACATCAGAAAATATGTGCTCAGCAGTAAAATAAAAATTAAGCCCTCTTCAGATAAGTAAAATAAAAAATATAATAAGAATTAAAAGAATAAAATTCAAATATTTAGAATAATTAGTAAAAATGAGCGTCCACCGGGAACTATCGCATACGAGCAGCGCGCTCAAGCACAGCGCCAATCATGGGACAGCAAGTTGAAGGAATAAGTTGCTAATAGCGAGATATATAGGGGTGATTCTCGGGCAATGCAACAGTTTCCATCCATTTACTGTTGAAGGGGAATCACTGCGGATGGGAATCAATGTTTCAGCTTTAAAATTCAATTAAAAATCGAAAATTTAAGATATAGACTTGAAATGAAGTTTATATGAATAAGGAAGCTTTCGGCTTCCAGATGATATAAATATTTTCTTTGTAAGATAAAAACTAGAGGAGCATCGATATTACATCCACATGGGACGATATTTCTCGAAAAAGTGGGTTTAATATTTTGATGAAAATATTAGTCTGTTTTAAATTATTTTAAACAAATGAGGTCTTGTTTGAAAGAGAAATGTCTGTAGTCTTAGATTGTAAAAAGATCAAAATTCTACGATTAATTTTTGGCGAGTTATCGCAATCTGAACATGAAAAAGTCAATATTTTTCCACAAAACATAAAATAAAAAAATAACTTAAAGTCCTATGAAGATGAGACATGTCTTACTTTCTTCCCCGCATTTTTCTGCATCTATTGGTATCGATCTCGGCCCCATACCCCCAGCGGTTTCGGAGGATATAGCGTGGCAAGCTTTTGACAGCGGCGGCGGCGGCGGCGGCGCCAGTTACTTTTTTTAGAATAGAGAGATTAGTCTCATGCATGAAGCTACAGTGTGAAGCTCATGCTGTAGCTTCATGGTCTCATGTTATGATGTTCTACAGTTTTCGCTAAAATTCTTTTGCGGTAGCAAATAGCATTAGTTTGTTGTCGGTGCTGTCACTGTTCATCGCTTTCCTCTCCTTTCGATGTTGAAGCTCGAAGACAATCGTATGTTCGACGCGTTAAAAGTTTTTTCATCAGTCCCACTGCTTTGGATCACTACAATTCGAATTCTGTTACCTTCAAGCTCTTGGGAATGTTTTTTCTTCAGATTCTTGTGTGCGTCTAACTGCATTTCGGATTCTGTTGGCTTCGCGCTCTTATTTTTTTTCATCACATTGCTCATTTCTCAACAATCTCGGACATTTCCCCCTTACTTCTGCAGGATTAAAAGTTGCTCTCCTCTTTTTGGGCATTTTAAAGCATTAATTTACTGATAGTCAATAACGTTTGAATGGATTTATTATTATAGAAAAATAATCAATAATGTTTGAATGGATTAAGATCACATTCAATATTAAAACACAGCAAATCTGGTAATTATTATAGAAAAAGTATATACACGTATTTCATGCTCGGAATTCTTTCTCAAAACTAAATCATCTGCTATGTTTCAATGTCACTTCAGTTATATAAATCATCGCGTCAAGGCTAAACGCAAGTGTTTCTAGCTAAGTCAACGTGTCCTGCAGTATATTTGAGTTTGAACAGGTAGCTTGGGATAGTTTCAATTCATGAAATGGATAAATAACACATTCATTGAAAATGAATGACTTTCCATCCTTATATTTTCATTTTTAAAAATAAACATTCCGGCGTTGCCACGTACATGAAAATAATATATCAAATTCATTCTTGCATGCTCCAATATATGAATAAATCACGTTTTTAATTCATGTCTATTTATTTTTACTGAAATGCTATAATTTAATTGGCAAGAATGAAATGTTACAATGGCTTTGAACAAAAATATCCGGGGAAATTTGGCGATTTTTTTTGGCAATTTTCAATATCCGTTGATACTTCTAACATAATTCGGAAATGGAACGTCGTAGCCGAATGAAAATAGTCTATAACCATCGCGCAAGTTCAAGCAATAAGTTGACCAAGTTTCATCGCAATCGGATGAACGGTACGGCAGCGAATAAAATACGAACAAACAAACAAGCAAACGAACAAACGTTCATTTTTATATATAAAGATATACAGTCGAACCTCCATATATCGAACTTCCCCATATCGAAATTTTCTATATATCGAACTCTTAGCAAATCCCCATGTTCATTACATAGAAAAACTGTTTCTATATATCGAAAAAATCTCTATATATCGAAATTTTTTTCATGGCATATTGGGAGATTTTATTTCACTTTAGAATAAAATCTCCCAATTTTTGGCGTTTGAAGCAATATGTCGTGGACTTCAATTAGAGGAAAATGTCCTTTATGAAGTTTGTAGTGGACTGAATAAATGCGAGCATTTCTTTGATGAACTTTCCGCAAAACTGGCTGTTCGGCAAGATATTCGTAGTTTTTTTTTTAAAGAATGTAACTGTGATCACTGCAACCACTGTCTGGATTATTGGTTTTTTTAAAGGTATATAGTACACAATACGTCTTTCATATTAATTCATTTTTTAGTTATTAACTTTCATTTAATGTGGTTCGCATATAAATTAGAAATGGAGTTTCGTGTACGAAAATTAGCTTTAATTTTAATGTTTTAGGAGAATTATGATAAAACTATCATCAATTCTATATATCGAAATTTCTATATATCGAATTTTTTTCCGGCATTTTGCTACTTCGATATATGGAGGTTCGACTGTATATATATATATATATATATATATATATATATATATATATACATAAGAGCCGACGTTGCCCCCCCCCCCCCCAAAAAAAAAAAAAAAAAAAAAAAAAAAAACTCTGGACTGGAGCCGCCCATGGCTCCAGCGCCGTGAGTGGAGCCAGCCGATATTGCCGATATTGCCGATATTGCCGATTGGCAATATCGGCTCGAAGTCAAAGCGGTCTCGTTTCACTCGAACTGTTTGGAACGGGAAAAATCGAGCATGACGCGCGGAAATTTCGATTATCAATGGAAGTGTTCAACATTAAATTTGTAGGAGAAGTGGAAAAACACCCGGAGCTTTATGACCACACGCTCCGAGAATATTCTAGAAAAGATTGTACAGAAAAAGCGTGGAATGAAGTTGCACGAGAAGTCAACTTGACAGGCAATTTATTTAATTAAAAATTTTATTAATGTTACATAGTTTAGTTCAAAAATATTTATTACATTATAGTATTTCTTTATTAATTACAAAAACTTATTACAATCATTCATTAAAAAATCTTATTACAATGTCACGAAATCTATTCTGATTAAATACATAAAAAATAATAATAATCGAATACAAAACACAGAGCGAAATTCAGTATATTTAATTTTTCAAATCAGTAAACATAAAAATTATATTTTTAGTTTTGATGAAGAAAAAGTGTCATAGCCTGGACTTTGTCGTGGTGATTGCTACTTGAGTCCCACCGTCTCACTCACACAAACACAAGATCTTACACAAACTTTTTTATCTTAAAAATTATATGCATTTATAACTCTGATTGAAAACGAAATTTCAAATAATTTTATACTTAACAAAAAAAAATTGCATTTTTATAACATTAAAATATACCGAACTGAAAATTTCTTGACATTCTATAGAATGCTAAAAATTTTGCCTCCCTTTCTTGTAATTAATGTGACGCAACAAACAGCCGATGGTGAAAATTCAGTTCCAAGTACGGATGTATACTTGTACTCTCCTCCGAAACCTTCTCTTTTTTATCTTACGGTACCAGTATAACATGAGAATGTCCTCCTCATCACTGGAGCTGCTCATTTTAAACAAATAAAAACAAGAAGTTTTGTACTTTGCACGTTGAAGAGATTCAACCTACTAAGAAAAATAGGGACTCGTCATCCTGCTTCGAGTTCGAGCCGAAACCACTTCGAGTACGGGACGACCCGTGTGCGTAAGGCCTAAGTTTTGTGCTAGGACAGGGGTTCCCAACCTTTTTATAGTACCGTACCTGTACGTTGTAAACAATTTGATGACGTACCGGTAGACCAAAAATTTTGAAATGGGGAATAAAATGCAATGGAGAACATTTGTGATAAAGACAAGTAACTTGGGATATATTTTTATTGCTAAACAAATACATAAAATATAATAATCACTTCAAAAAATATATAGTTAGTGAGAAGGTTGGGCCTGTTTATTATTAACTAAAGAAGTAATATCGGGCTCAATGTTTGTCAGTTTAAGGCGAAGATCCGATTCAATGGCCAGCAAAGCTCTCTATTTGGTTTTCATCGCAGTCATTGTAGAAAATCCTTTTTCACATAAATATGTGGTCGCAAATGGCATTAAAAAATGTACTGCTTAGCAAGAAACTTCTCAAACACAGTTATAATTCGCAGACACAGTTATAATTCGCAAACACAGTTATAGACACTGTTATAATTCGCAGGAGAGTGCTAAATTTTTATGGGGCGGTCATAGATAACACATTCAGGTGTAGACGACATCTTTTGGCATTCGGTAAATCCCAATAAAGTATTACAACACAAACAATGGATAAGAAATTCCAAACTAAAATATTAAAACGTATTGATTATTAGTTATTATAGTCATTTCTTTTTTTTTTTTTGTAATACTGATTTTTAATAGATTTTTGTTTTAAATTGTAAAATCATTCGCGTACCGGTAGCTGCTTGTCCGCGTACCGGTACTGGTACGTGTACCCAAGGTTGGGAACCACTGTGCTAGAAGATGGGAAGCAATGGCACACCCAGGGGGGGGCAAAGGTCCCTGCCCCCCCCCAAAGAAATAGAAATTGCATTATGAATATTGATTTTGCATTATAAATATGTTTATCTGTTCATTTGAGCCCCCTCCATGCATTATAAATATTTTTATCCGTTCATCTGCCCCCCCCCCCCCTGAGTGCGCCACTGATGGGAAGTCAACATACACATCTATTATTGAAGTACGTTGGTTTTCACGTGGGAAAGTACTCAGTCGCCTTTTTCAGCTTCGTGATGAAATACGATTATTTTTAATGGATATGCAATTTGAACTGAACGGATGTTTTAACGATTTTTCCTGGTTAGCTAAGGTTGCTTACTTGACTGATATTTTTACTTTTTTGAATGAACTGAATTTGAGCTTACAGGTTGCAGCTTCAAACATATTTAAAGTTGAAGATAAAATAGAAGCGATTATATAAAAAATCGACTTGTGGTCGAAACGCATTCACAACTGTGTATATGAGTCTTTTCCAACACTCAACGATTTTATAGGAAATTCCAATAAAGAGTTCCCTAATGAAACACGGCAGATTTTTATTGAACATTTAATGGCTCTAAAAAGCAGATTTAGGAATTATTTTCCCAGTCCTGATTCTGGCAACAACTGGATTAGAGATCCATTCAACATGGAAGTTATTAATGCTAAACAATATCTATATTTGAACAAGATATTCTCGTGGAATTATCATGCGATACGTCTTTGAAACTACAATTCAACAAAACTGAACTCACAAACTTTTGGTTACTTCTCAGATCTGATAACCCTGCACTTGCAAATAAAGCCCTCCAACATTTGATTCCGTTCTGCACAACATATTTATGTAAACAGGCTTTTTCAGTACTGTTATATATGAAATCAAAGTAGATGAGAGGAGGGTATTATGGAATACCATTTACATTTCTAAAAATAACTTTACTGGTTTTTGAATAAAAATCCCCAAAATCATCATGAGTACATACTATAACTAACTGTAACGAACTGTCACTTGTAAAAAAATACTATTTATTTTGTTGTTATAAAAAAATTATTTAAAAAAAAGTTACAAATGGAGGTTAATATGAAATAGTCGGGTAATATGGAATAGGCGGTTTAAACCATTGAAAAACTAATTAGACTTCATAAAACATAGTTACTTTTAACTCTAAAAACCATATTTTTAAGATTATGTGTAAGTCATTTCTGCTTCTAGTCAATTTACAAAAGTCACAGATATAATCTTCTTTCTCTGCTCCGGTACAGTCAAGGTGAGCCCGCAGAGAACAGCTGAAGCATTGATCCAAATATCCCCCCATTGATCTTCGGAGAATTTTCCGTTACAGAAGATACATTCAGCGTCTTTGTTTACCGGTTCTTTAGTTGATGGCATGAAGTCTATTACAGATGATACATCAGAATTGAAAGATTCATCGCTGCTAACACTGGAGTCATCTCTAGTAGATTTAGGTCTAGAAGGTCGGTCTAAGTTTAATTTGTTAACAGGGGGGTCTTTGAATGTTCAGTTTCTTTGGTTGTTTTGAAGCTTCTGGTTCCTCCTTTATGTTCTTTTCTTTCAGTTCATCCTCTAACTCTTTTTTTTATGGGGAGTAGGTTATTATAGAAGATCTAGCTATCCTGCTTATAAGGGGATTATGGAATACCTAGTATTCCATAATACCCGACACGCCATCATGGAAAATGAACCTTTAAATTTATGGACAAAACATTGTCAGCTAAAAAACGACCACATTATAACAAACTACAATTCTTTTAGTGTACATTATGCTTGACATCAATGTTTAAGTTACATGTGTACTAGTAGGTTAAAATGTTTGAAAACTTACCTGCAAAAACTCTTGAAAATCACAAAACACATTTTGTTCTGTAGCAAGTGGTACAACAACAACAAGCGGTCAACTCTCAGTGTACTGCATCATGGGAGTCTTTCTTAAGTAGTTCATGGTATTCCCACGTGATAGCAGCCCCAAACAGAGCTGAAACCTCGGTATTCCATATTACCCGACTATTCCATAATACCCTACTCTCCTCTATAGAAACAAACTCCATGTAGAGGCAGACCTCAGAATAAAACTTTTCAACATAGAGCCCGACACTGCGATTCTGGTTTCAAGAAAACCACTGTACCCAGGGCCCTACTTAGCCTAATTGGGGCCCGGGGCAAAAACTTCTTTGGGGCCCCCCTCTGCTTCACTACTTCAGTAATGAATAACCGAACTTTAGCTGCGAAAAATTCATATCCTTGCTGACATTAGGGCGGAATTCAGCTAAATTCCGCCCTAGAAAGCCATGGATTTACGAAATATAGATTTTTTATGTTCATGCGATAGATTAATGAAGAAGCTAACATAAAACTGATGGATTTTACACTACTGATATTTTGTTTAAAAAAAGTTCATTAAAGAAGGAAACGTAAAATAAACTTTCTATTTGATTTGGGGGCCCCCTTCTGATGTGGAGGCCCAGGGCAACTGCCCCGTATGCCCCTGCCTTAGTCAGGCTCTGACTGTACCCATCTCATTAAGTAAAAATCATTTACACAAAACATAATAAGATAGATCTATTTTGACCAATATTCGACCAAGAAATGTTTGTATGAGTTTAATGTATTATGATCTGTAACTTTTAAAATTCTTTTTACTACTATTTTTATTCATTTTATGTTTTTTATTTGCACGTCTTATCAAGAATTCTATATCTTCCTGACATCACGAAGATTTGAGGGCTCGAACTGGTTCCAAAAGTTGGATGTTTTTAGGGCAAATTACCATACCTGACTGGCCCCCGCCGCGAGGTGGTTGCAATTTTTAGACTCTATACACAGCATGACTGTCTGGCTGGACACCTATTTAAAATTGGTGTCTTTCCGGACCCCTACTGTACCCTTTGTTGGGGCCACGTCATTATGGATGGCCACCATATTCTTTAATGCAGAGCGCTCCGTGGGGCTTCCTTGGTCGGGCGGGTCCCTGGAAGGCAAGAAGTCGAATGAAACAATGACTTTTTTTTTGTATTTCGTTCTTTGTGTTGCTATTCATTATGTCAAGTTCTCTGCCACCGGAAATAAAAAATATATTATCACCATATGTATTAAATAAAAACACCCTCCCTAAGAAAGTTTTTTTCTGCTTACGTAAAATTTAAGAGTTGTAAAATGTAAGGGGAAAAAAGGTTATTCGAAAGTTTCTGCCTCCCCCCCCCCCCATACACTCAAACCTGTTTTGTGCGGTGGATAGGAACCGCATAAAAAAAAATCACATAAAACTTCACGAGTAACTATAAAAAATATTTTTTGCAACACATTTAAAAAGTATTTTTTTTATGCGGTGGTTAGGGACCACATAAAAAAAGTCTCACGTAGAAAATAACTCAAAACCTTACGAAATAACTAGGAATTAAATACTCAGCTTTAAATACTTGATCCGGGCAATATCCACCATCTTCAATAATTTTTGCTAACACTTTGGAATAATTTTATCTTCAGATTGTGAAGTGCGTGTCGTTGTAAAAACCCGACTGACCAGCCATTGCTTGCAGAAAATTTCGGGCTACCAATGTGAGACGATGAACTAGACGGCTCTAAATCCTTCAGCTGATTATAAAACCGTATAGCTTTCTCTTTAATTAATTCTCCGTCTATGGGGTTTCGTTTTTGAGTTAATTCTTGAATCCACAATATGAGCGCCTTTTCCGTTTTCTCTATCAAAATGTTTCTTGAATACGATGCTCGTTTAGTGCTTTCGTTTGTGGAAAAATTACTAGATTTATTTATTTCACCTGCACGTTTTTGTATGCCTCTTATAGTGGATTCACCTAATCCAAATTCTTTACCAAGAGCTGTGGATCCTTCACCTTCTGCTATTCGTTTTGAAATCGTAGTCTCAGTTTCTAAGGAAATTGCCTTTCTCTTCGCTTTGTTTTTACCCTTATTCATTTTCAGGGATTATGTCTAAAAGTAAAATAAAAATCCTAAAAATTTATATCTAAATAGAAAAAATAGTAAATTTACCTTCAATTTACGCTTTGAAATGAATCTTATCTTAATGGTCCAGGAATATGAAAGCACTTTGAAGGACGTCAATTAAATAATGCGATTATATAATTCAATACATAAGTAATGTAATTGGCTGACGCAATACTGCATTTTATTTGCAAATCAGTATTAGTATATGTAATTTGATGAAATATCAAAAATCGAAAAAAACCAAATGGCTGATCAAACCTACTAATTTTTTTAATTGATAATTTCGTCAATTATGTTCTAATTTGATTGAAATTTTCATATACCGCACAAAAACAGGTTTGAGTGTACACGCACACACTCAGAAGTGAATTCTGAGAGCCCCATTGGCAACTCTTAATTCAAACAAATTTAAACAATGATCAAGATCAACATGTTTTCGAGAATAATGAAAATGTGTTGTATAGAGATTTTATTATTCTCAGTACTTTAGATTTTTTTTCTCACTACGACTCTGATTATAATTATCATGTATATGACTTGTCAGTAGGACATTTGCCTATACAAACCGCGATCACTATAGGCTATTTTATTACGGGAGCACTCAATAGGTGAATTAATAACGCTCCCTAGAAAAAGAACATCCATACAATCCCCGAGATATGAAACAGGGCCCACGAAGGGAAGCACTCTGAGGTAAGAGCTATGAGGGTGCTCGGATCGAATCCCAGCATGCATCACTGAATGCTCTCGTGTCTACGACAGCTGTAGGTACGTTAACTATGTAAGAGTCCCTCTGTGGGGTTTGTAGAAGTGGGAGGAGGGTAGAAGCCCCTTCTCTCCCCCCTAGAGGTGCTCGGTCTAAATTGAAGTGACTTCAGAGGGCAATGTTGGTTCATCTATATCAGAGGTTCCCAACCTTTGTTTGGTCAGAGCCCCCCTTTTCAAATTATACTGGGCTCCAGAACAGATCTGCATGTTCAAATCGGAACCATGAACGGCCATATTTATCGGGACATCATTCTAGAACAACATGTACGTTTGTTTAGGGGTGCCATGGGCGCAGAATTTGTGTTTATGTATGACAACGCCCGTCCTCACCGAACAAACATCGTAAACGAATGCCTTCAATGTGAGGATATTACCCGTATGGAATGGCCAGCATTCTCACCTGACTTGAATCTGATAGAGCATGTGCGAGACATGCTTGGCCGACGAGTTGCAGCCCGTCAACCACCTCCTACATGTGTACCAGAACTTGGGAGAGCATTGCTTGCTGAGTGGAGTAATCTTCCCCAAGATCAGCTCGATAATTTGATACTCAGCCTGCCTAGGCGTTGTACGGACTGTATTTCATCGCATGGGAGACATACAATGTATTAACCATCATACCAACCATGTAATATTAAGTTTTGTAAAGGAGATATTTTTTACAATTGCACCAAGTAGCAAGAATCGTAGTTTTTATGAATGGTATCATACATACACCATCTTTTTTGTTCTTTATCTTTTGTTTAATAAATGGGCTTTATGAATAGGTCGTTTGTTTTGTTTCTGAACCTTTATTTGCCGGAGCTGGCATTATCCTTAATTTATGGACATGAGTGTACTTTAGGTAAATACCTTTTACTAATATAATACCCAACAATCTTATGAAAAATTCAAAATACATAACAACATTAAATAGAAAAAACACAAATAGGTACTTACCTATTTGGGCAAAATTATCTGTGAAAATAATATAAAGTACGAGTACCAATACATAAGGTATCCTTTTATTGTGATTTCTGTATAGATAGGCACTGTACTGAATTTTAGTTTTACGATGATCTCTCTGAAAGAGTACCGAAACAATATGGGTATTTAAAAATGTTTCACTATTTTTATAGTAATGTACGTACAGGCTAATACAAGCATGTTTAGCAAAGAAGTAGGTATATGTTGTTGAAACATGCGTTTATGTTTGATTAATAAGACTTTTCAGCATGTTCTTACGGGTATAGGCTAAGGGGGGCGACGGCTGGTCCTCAACGCCCCTCTATTATGTCTTGGATTAGCAGTGCCCCCCCCCCTCCCGGATCTTCTCAGCTCCAACCAGGGAGCGGTACCGCCCCATTTGGAAACCGAGGGTCTAAAACAACGCATATTAATAGCCAAAGTATTCAGGTCTTGTAAACAGGCGATTGTCTTAAATTCCAGTAAAGTTCCGAAGGTTATTTGCCAAGATGACCTCAAGGTGTTAATACAGGTGTCGAGGAATATGCGCTCTCAACGCATGCGCGAATGCAGAGGAGACTTTTTGTAAACAAAACCGAACAGAACTGATTGAAAACTGATTGATAGAAGCCGCACAAAACGCGCTGCAGATTAGGTGTGCGGAAATCATGCTAAATTTTAATGTAACCTTTAATTAGATGTTTTTTTTTTTGTAGTGTTCGTGTGTCAGTAATGTTTTTATCGTTTTTGTAGTAGCTTGCAATAAAAGTTTAGAAAAATAACCAGCTCGAAAAATTACTGATTAAACAACTTTCAGCCCGGGACTCGACGACTTCAGAAAAGGTAAGAAGATTTATTTTCCTTTTTTGAATTGATTGACTTTGGACTAGAATTAACTTTCACTGAACCCAAAATCTGGCATCCCTGCCGGGATTGAAAGTTAGATTCCATAAATATGGAAAACTTGAAAAAGTTAAGAACGCCGATTAGAGCTAGTTTTACTCGACTCGCTACTCAAATAAATGAGGCATTGAATACGAAAGTCGATGATGCTGACACTATAGCTGGTTTAATTGTTAAACTTGAGGAAAAATTTAAGAATATTGAATCAATTGATACTCAAATATTGAATCTTTTAACAAGTGTTAAAGATTGTTCTCAACAAAAATTTGATGAAGAATACGAATCAATTGATGAGTATAAGGATAAATATTTAGACCTGAAAACCAAGCTAGATCGACACTTGAATAAATTGGAAGGGTTAAACCAAACTCTTAATAATTCAACCGATAGTACACCTTCAAAACGAAAGTTTAAATTACCTAAACTTGAACTAAAACAATTTAACGGCGATATCAAAGAATGGCTAACGTTTTGGGGTCAGTTTGAGAAAATTCATAATGATGCGGATATTGTACCTGAAGATAAATATCAGTATCTCATTCAGGCAACCCAAAAGGGATCTCGTGCACGAGATATAGTTGAGTCGTTCCCACCAACTGCAGATAATTACGGCCAGGCTATAGAATGTCTGAAATCGCGTTTTGCAAGAACCGACATTTTAATTGAAATTTATATCCGTGAAATACTCGGTCTTATGATGAATAATACAATGGGTGAAGGCCTAAAACTTCCTCTTTTTAAACTTTACGACCGAATCGAAACATATCTGAGATCGTTAAAAATATTAGGAGTCGCGAGCAATAATTATGCGTCTATATTATATCCACTTGTGGAGTCATGTCTCCCGACTGATATTTTAAGAATATGGGAGAGAAATTTAAGTTCACTGTCCCTTAGCTCAAAAGAGGAAAATAAGGAGAGTGACAATAAATTAGAAAGCCTCATGAAATTCTTGCGTCTCGAAATTCAAAGCGAAGAGAAAGTGAAACTAGCAAAGAGCGGGTTTGGTTGGGATAGTCAAAACAAAATGACGCCAATCCGGCGAGAGAGAATCTATCCCTCCGCCGCTGAGCTGTTTAATTCAGCTGAAAGCAAAACAAATGATTCACGAATAACGTGCGTATTCTGCAATAAATTTCACTCCAGCCCAGAATGTAAACAGGCTATAAGTTTGACATACGATAAAAAGAGAGAGATGTTGATAAAACGGGGAGCATGTTTTAAATGTTTGAAGCTAAGGCATGTTTCTCGCTTCTGTAATGCGAAAGTGAGCTGCTCGTTGTGTGGAAAGGCTCATTTTAGAATTATGTGTCCGGGGAAGATTAACGATAATTCTGATAAATTAGAGGACATCCCGCAAAACCAAAGCATACAGAACAGTGTTCTATCTAATCAGACGCGCCCCATGAATGTAGTATTGCAGACCTTGATTGTCAAAGTAAATAACGATGGCAAAGAGATGTCCGTTAGAGCGTTAATTGATTCCGGCTCGCAGAAATCTTATGTTACGAAAAAATTAATTGATCAAGTAGGACTTCAGTCTAATGGCGAGTTACAAATAAAACACACACTCTTTGGTGGAGTGCAGACTCAAGAAGAGACCCACCAGAAATATCAGGTAAATGTTATTAGCCCTGATAACTCTTTCCGTTGTACATTTGAGGTCTTAGATCAAAATAGAATTTGTAATGAAATTCCTAAAATTCCCATCGGTCCGTGGATTTATGAACTTGAGAAGAAAGAGATTTTTCTGTCTGACAAAGTAAATAATGCACGTTTTGAAGATGACACTATACATATGTTGATAGGAGCCGATGTGGGAGGAAAGCTGCTAACTGGCAAAATTTATTCATGCAGTAGTGGGCCAGTAGCAGTACATACTAAGCTGGGATGGACTTTAATGGGGAAAATTCCTTTAACGGATAGTAAAAATGAAATCAACACCTTTTGTGTGACTTCTCTCTTAACGAACGATCTAGAGAACCTTTGGAAGCTGGATGTGATAGGTATTTCGGAAATTGATGTAGATAAAACCAATGAAGCTTTGAAAAAAGAAACTGAAGAATATTTTTTAAGTACTGTTAAAAGAGATCACGATGGACGGTACGAAGTGGCTCTGCCTTGGGTTCGAGAAAAGGAAACGCTCGTATCCAATAGACACATTGCAGAGAAGAGGCTTGTTGCAGTGAAAAATAAGTTAGACATAGAGATTATTCGAGAATATGGAAATATTTTTGGCGAATGGCTGACGAAGAACGTTATAGAAAGGGCTCCTGATGATTCGCAAGAAGGTGTCCACTATTTGCCTCACCGACCTGTAGTGAAAGAAAGCAGTTTAACGACAAAGATCAGGCCTGTGTTCGACGCTTCGGCGCACGGGAAGGGAATGCTGTCTCTCAATGATTGCTTAGAAAAGGGTCCGAATCTCGTAGAAGTTATTCCTACGCTGTTGAACAGATTCAGGAAGAATAAAATAGGCATCACTTCCGATATTGAGAAAGCTTTCCTCCAAATCGGAATTAGAAACGAAGATAGAGACTATTTACGATTCCTTTGGTATGACGAAGATGGGAAGATTGTTGAATACCGTCATTGCAGAGTAGTGTTTGGAGTCACCTCAAGCCCATTCCTACTCCATGCTACGTTATCTCATCATTTGAATGAAGCCCCTGAAGCTCTTCGAGACACAGCAGAGCAGTTGAAGGCATCCTTTTACATAGACAACTGCGTGATAAGCTTCAGAAGTGTCCCCGAAATGGAAAAATTTGTCGTTGAATCTTGCATGCTACTGTCTTCGGCACAATTCAATTTACGGGACTGGACAACGAACGCACGAAGTAGCTTGTTAGATGAGGAAAACGAGACCGAAGTAAATGTATTAGGCATGACTTGGAACATTAGCGAAGATACCTTATCCTGCTCATTCAAAGACTTAGAAGTTGCCGAACCATATACTAAAAGAAAATTATTATCAATCGCAAGTCGCATTTTTGATCCAGTTGGGTATACCTGTCCAGTAACATTGATCCCAAAGCTAATACTTCAAGAAACTTGGAAGATGAAGTTAGCCTGGGACGAAGTTTTACCCAAGGACTTATCAGATAGATTTTTCAGATGGATGAAGAAGTTAGAACCCATAGCATCCATCAAGATACCTAGATGGCTGCGTTTTGAACTAGAGCAGTTGGAAAAAGCAACTCTTCACATTTTTTGTGACGCTTGTAAGACCTCATATGCAACTTGCATATTTTTGAGGATTGAACAACAGGACAATGTTATTTGTCAACTGATACAAGCTAAGGCAAGAGTGGCTCCATTAAAAAACATTAGTATTCCTAGATTGGAGTTGTTGGCTTGCAACATTGGTGTAAGGTTGGCCCACGTAACTATTAGAGATCTTGGGATGGAAAATTTGAAAACATTTTTCTGGACTGACGCCACCAATGCTCTGTATTGGATAAAGAAAGAAGAACCTTGGGCAACTTTTGTCATGAACAGAGTCAAAAGAGATCCGCCTGTTAAGTGCACCTGAAGACTGGCATCATATTGCTGGAATTTGCAACCCTGCTGATCTCCCCTCACGAGGTTGTACGGCTCAAAAATTGAAGGAGTCATCATGGTGGGAGGGACCATCTTGGTTGAAGAGGCCTGAAGAAGAATGGCCAAAATCCGAAGCCTTACCGGAGATGGAAGTAGTAAATTCTGAAAGACGGAAGACCATCATAACTGCTATGAACTTAGAGGCTAAAGACGATGAGCAGAAAATATACAACAGATTTTCTTCATATGCCAAAATTCTAAAAGTTACAGCATGGATCTATAGATTTGTTTACAATGCTAAGGCTCAGAAAAACGAACGCATAAACGGAAGTTTAAACGTCGAAGAATTAGGCAGAGCTGAAATCATATTAATGAAATTAGTGCAAAAAGAATCTTTTTCTGGACCGACAGACCAAAGATTGAAAGGTCTACAAATAATTACTGATTCTAATGGGCTTTTAAGAGTAAAGACTAGAATCGAAAGAAGAGACGACACCCAGAACTTTCGACTTCCTGTCTTATTACCATCTGATCATCCAGTTGTGTCAAAACTGATACAATGGAAGCATGAAGAACAGTCACATGCAGGAGTACAAATTTTGATGAATTTAATCCGGGAAGATTACTGGGTACTGCGGTGTAGAAAGACTATTAGAAAAAACCTCCGACAGTGCATCCGTTGTAAAATATTTGCGGCAACTCATTTCGACGCAGAATCCACTTCCTTGCCGCAGGATAGAGTAAGAGATGCGGCTGTTTTTGAGATTATAGGTGTGGATCTCTGTGGACCTTTAATTCTGAAGGGCAACCTGAAAACATGGGTAATTATATACACTTGTGCTGTATATAGATCGGTTCATCTCGAATTGGTGTCTTCTCTCTCCACTGAAGTTTTTCTACAAGCTTTCAGACGTTTCGTTGCAAGAAGAGGGAGGCCAAAAATAGTATACTCTGACAATGGCACCAATTTTAAAGGTGCAAGTAATGCCCTGAAGAAGATAGACATGGGAAAGATAGAAACAGAGTGTGCTGTAAAAAAGATAACATGGAAGTTTATTCCACCGTCTGCTCCTTGGTGGGGTGGTTGGTGGGAACGACTAATAGGGATAATAAAACAACTTCTGTTAAGAACTCTAGGACGGACTTCTTTGAACTATGAGGAACTGTGCACTGTTTTATGTGAAATCGAGAATTTAATGAACTCTCGTCCACTGACTTATATCTCCGAAAATCCAGACGATCTGGTTCCCTTAACACCAGCAATGTTTTTGCATGAAATAAGGGAAGCCGGAGTGCCTGATTTGGACGCTATTGAGAGAGTTGACATGTGCAAAAAATTCCAATACATCCAAAGATTAAGGTCTGATTTGAGAAAAAGGTTTCGATCCGAATATCTCGGCTATTTGAGGCAAGAGACTAAACGATCGAAAAAATTCATACCAATATCAGTCGGCGATGTCGTACTCATCGGCCAAGACAACTTAAAACGAATTCAATGGCCTTTAGCTAGAGTCTTAGAAGTTTACCCAGGGAAGGACGGCATCGTTAGGGTGGTAAAGTTGAAGACCAGTGCAGGTACTCAAATTCGTCCTGTACAGAGACTTTATGATCTAGAAATCTCGCCAGAAGCCAGACACAGTCTGTGTCATAAGTTTTCACCCGACAAAGAGTGTCGAGAACTTAAAAATGAAAGTGTTCTTGCTTCAAATGATAAAAGACGTAGAGATACGAGTAAATCCAAACCTTCACAACAAGAACTCGATAGTCCAGACTCACAGGACCTGCCATCGGATCTTCCTGAATCAGAGGTGACGACTACGACCAGGTGTGGCCGCACTGTGAAACCAGTGAAAAGACTGGGCTTGTGAACTATCCTCGTCAATATATTTGAGTTTCAAAGTTCAGAAACTCAAAGGTGGGAGGATGTCGAGGAATATGCGCTCTCAACGCATGCGCGAATGCAGAGGAGACTTTTTGTAAACAAAACCGAACAGAACTGATTGAAAACTGATTGATAGAAGCCGCACAAAACGCGCTGCAGATTAGGTGTGCGGAAATCATGCTAAATTTTAATGTAACCTTTAATTAGATGTTTTTTTTTGTAGTGTTCGTGTGTCAGTAATGTTTTTATCGTTTTTGTAGTAGCTTGCAATAAAAGTTTAGAAAAATAACCAGCTCGAAAAATTACTGATTAAACAACTTTCAGCCCGGGACTCGACGACTTCAGAAAAGGTAAGATGATTTATTTTCCTTTTTTGAATTGATTGACTTTGGACTAGAATTAACTTTCACTGAACCCAAAAACAGGACCTTGAAATTTATAAGGCGTCTGTAAATACAAAGATAGGTAGATTTTTACCAAAATCAATAAATCTCTGTACTGATTTTGGTAAATATCACGTTCATTATTATGTTCCAGAAATTTACTGAGAAGTTCCTTAGATTAGAATGTCCTAGTTTCTATTTGTCCGAGTTTCTATTCATTTATTGAAAGACATTTTGTCAATTTATTCAATGTTTTATGCTCACACATTTCACAGTGAACAATCTGATACTCGACTCTCTGAGGATTTTGTAGCCACAAGTAACAAACAACATAACAAAGTAAACAGTAGAATATATTAATTCAGTATAGTTATGAAGTCATAAGACCAGACTATATTACCAGGTTGTTTAGGCGCGGAAATAATGATTTTATTTTTTTTTCTCGGGAGATAATGCATCCCACCTGTATTGTTACTAATGTATGTTGTTACTATATTGCAGTATGACTCTTCATGTGTCAGATGTTTGAACATTACGTACTCTGTAATAAACTCTGCCTCCTAACTACTCTGTAGCTGCAGCTTGTGTGTGTACTAGCTCTAGAAAATAATGTATCATTATTTAGGGCCTGTTCACATAGAGTCCGTCAGCGTCAGTCTTATATTGATATATTTTAAACCAATCATAGACCTTAACAACTTCGTGGCTAATTGTTTGGAGGTCTCCAATTGGTTAAATATATTTCGATACAAGTAACACTGACGCTGACGGATTCTATATGAACAGGCCAAAAAAAGTTTAGCAAAAAAACAGTTCAAATAAAAATCAACAATTTTTAAGTTAAATACATGAACTTATATTAAATACGCACCCCCCCCCCCCAAAAAAACAAACAAACTTTTCTCTTGAAAATTCTATATAAATCGTATGATTTCCGTTTCAAAGAACTCGATTTATCACCCGCGCCACCTAGTGGCGGCAACCAAATGTGAGACTTTTTTTCATTATTATCACGAAGCCATTGCTCCTCTTTATAGCTTCATGAGTATAGTACTACACTAGAGGACTACAATAGAAATCTCTAAAAAGAGTTTTGTTTTATTAATGTTAGACTTGCAAACTGATGTTTAGAGCACAAATGTTTGATGTCCAACCTAGAAGTTGAGGACGAAACACGCTTATCATTCTCAAGGCTTAGCAGTCTACGTCTTTGCATTTTATGGTCGCCATCACAGAGAAGGCTTGCTCGCACATATACAGGGTGGGCGAAAAGTCCTTGACACATTTCAGAAAATAATATATAAAATAGAAATTGCCATAAAAGAGTTCAGTTTGCGGTCACTTCTTTAATAGAATGTTAAGTTTTTTTATCAACAGAAAATTTCGAACTGCTACCAAAAGAGGGCGCCACAGGACCAAAAGTCCATAGAATGACATTTTATATGAAAAACTTTTTAATAGTTACCCTTACAGAATAAGTTTCTTGTTACCAAATTTCGATATGGGCATCTTTCGTAGGTCGTGTCACATCTAGAAGTGACGTCTAGCTCGTGTGACTTCCGATGATCCGTGTCTTGAGCTGTGTAATGTCGGTCATTTTCGAAGCGAAGACTTTGTCCTTGACATATCCCCACAAGAAAAAATCAAGCGGAGTTAAATCTGGAGACCTAGGTGGCCATACTAGTGGACCATCTCGTCCAATCCATCTCTGAGGGAATTGTGTATCGAGGTAGCTGAAATGTGTCAAGGACTTTTCGCCCACCCTATATTATCTTAAAAAGGGCAAAACTATGTCTGTTGCTTTCAACACTAGGTTAGGATTCTCCTCTGCCAGTTCAAGCAAAAATCAGCTAACGATGCCTCACTTTTGGTATGGAATCAGCACAGAGATTAATGAATTCATCTTGTTCCCAAGCTGAGTGCATCGATTTATGTCACAATCTGTTTGTCGTGAGAGTAATTAACTCAACTTAATATTTATTCTAAGTAGGCTCTACTAGTATTTTTTTCCAAAAAAAAAAAACCTCACGGCACCCATCCTGAGGGACTTTTACCCAGGACTCCATCAGTAGTGAAACGGGGCCAGACGGAAGTACCATGCAGTGGGATAGTTGGTAGGCGCAATCCGTTCGGACATGATAGCCAAATCGGGAACATCACTTTCCGCGAAACGGAGCACAAAGCTCGACTTACCACAGCCAGCCTCGAGAAAAAATACAACCCTTCGAGTTCGTAGTTTATTCTGAATGTGTTAACAATTTTACAAACTGAAGTTTGCAACAACATAAGAGTTAATTCAAATTCAACATTTCTATTTTTCAGAGTTTATTTTGGCGTCTGGATACTTATTACCACATTCCTTTCTCTATCGGGGTATATTAAGATGAGTAACCTCGCTTACATTGGAATCGACAGAACCTCAAACTAACATGTTTTATATGGACACCCAACTTCCAAATTAAACTCATGGACACTCAACTTCCAAATTTCACAAGTTTTTACAGATTTCAAAACTTTAACACTTAAATTGAAATATATTCAATGTAAATAAGAGGCAAAATTTAGGTCATTGTAATGTTTAATAGCAATATTTAAAAAATTTACAAATAACAAAATTTTATTTTTTACAAAAGTAGAGCTTTCCTACAACTTACAATATTTATAAATAAAACTAGACACAAAAAAAACAAATTCATTTTTAAAATTAAATGGTATGCCTGACTAGTTTATTAAAAGAAAGACAAATATACAGAATATTGGCAATTGACTGAGAATTCTCAATTTATATCACTGACATCCTTGTTGGTATTTGAGAAACTGACTTAGTGACAATTGACGAAGGGAAAAGTTTATCATTGTATACAGGTTCCTTAAAAAAAAAAAAAAAAACTTATCTATCAATTAAATTTAAATTTTACTTACTCAACTTTTGACACAAGAAAGGGGGAAAAAATCAATATGCTTACAAACCACACCAAGAATTAATCCTCCTCTGAAATATTTCAAGATATCTTTCAACCTAACTCTATAAACATTACTCATGAAAAAAAGGGCCCAACTGTCTAGATAAGAACATCAAACATACGATTTTATTACTTATTAAAAATTTATCAATTATTGAATTTTACAAAGGGTTTTTATTACCTTTTGATCAAACTGGCCTTGTAGTGAAAACTAACTTTAAATTTGTTGGTATAAAAAAAAATATAAAACACTTTTTTAAAAATGTTTTTGCAATGTTTTATTTAAAATAACTGGCAAAAAATGCTCATGCCAGCATAAGCAGTATGAAGAGAAACTACAGAGTATGTCCATGCCAGCACAAAAAGATATGTAAAAAAGCATTAAAAACTACTGCAGATTATTTTCATCAAACCATTTCTGCCATGCCATCTTAGTTACTTAATTAGTTTCTTCGACAAAACATAGAAAGTTTAACTATTAATGCTCCCAACATGAAATTATAAATTGCTACTTAATTACTGCTAATAATGATCTTTTTAAAATTTTCTAATTTAATTCATAATCACATAAAAAATCTAAGAAACTAAATTGCACTCTTAATTGGATATTCACATGAGATGCAGGCAAAAGGGGTAAAAATTAAACTATACAATAAATATTTTTTTTATTCATCATTGAATAAACCAGTACAATACAGTAACTAAAAGAAAAAAAGTCAAATCGGACAAATGGCAAAGTGTTTTTATGTTCATTTAAACTATTATATATTTATATCCTGTGGAATCGTAGTAGGTCTTACTGCCAAGTGAAACTCGGATGATAGGATGAAATGGTAATAAGGACTGTAAGAAGATGAAAAAAAATCTGTCTGTAGAACTAGGTCAAACTTTTTCTCTTTGCTTCATGGGCAGCACAGATCTGACAAAATATTACAGGAATAATCTAAGAATTGCTGGAAGTAATTTATTTTTTGTCTTCCGAGAACTGATGTCATCCAGGTGTCATCTGATGGTAAAAAAGAAACTAAGGATTACATAAACTTAATGATTTCTTTGCAAATGATACTTTTTCTGAAAAAAATTCTTCAATCTGTGGGCTATAGGTATTCAAATCTTGTCATTTTGAAAATAAGTACTTTGTAGGTTCCCCTTTAAAGCAACCAATTTCTGCAATTCCTTGGGAGAATTGAGTCAAATTTTGATGGTGTACCTAATATTTTCAGTTTCTAGCTTTTATTTCTTTAATTAGGCAGAATTTTCGTATCTTAACTGGTGAAGACAGCTCCACTTATTCATGTAGGCCATGTGAACATGATGCTCCTGACGCCAGCCTACATTTGCAACACAAGTGTGCAAGAAGCAATTTATTGCAGATATGAAGACACATTGAAACCACATAATGCTTCATTATTTTCAGTTGAAGGAACTGCAAGGTTTAATTTAAAACACCCGCTTTCTGGTTAGATAGCCTAACTTAAAGTAGATAGGTGGATATGCACATTAATTCACCGACATTCCTTCAATCACACATACATATACATTCAAATATGAAATGGGGACACTAATATGAATAAAATGTAGATATTTAAATTCTATGATATTAAACTTACAAATGAAATCCTTCTGGAATTTGAAAAACATAAATTACAAAAGGATTTAGATAATTACATAACTCCAAATCTAGATACTAAAACAGTTTGATTCTGATGATATGTATTGCTTAATATAATAAACATAGCTTCATTATTTAATCACATGATAAGACAGACGTTAACTAGTCAACAAAATATTAATCTAACTGCTATATTCCTAACCATCACTTATTTCAAAATTAGTACCCCCTCGAAATACTCATAATTTCCCCCTTCTTTCAACATAGTTAGACCAATAAAGTGCCTAGGATGACACATGACAAAATGAAATTCTTATAAAAAAATGTAGAACAATAAATACAATGCTTACAGGAAGAACCCGATAGAGGTTCTCAGCAGATTCGTTATTTTTGCTATTCAATACATCATTTAATTATATCTTTCTGAATTGGCAACTTTAACAGTAGCAGCAATAAATATGGTTAATAAATAAATTGAACTTGTATGACAATCTTGAAGTTACTAATAAACATGCAAACGAGAGGGCATATTGCTGATACATAGACTAGCTTTGTCTGAGATATAAATCCTACACAAGGATACTCAACTAAAACTTAATTCCATAGTACATACCCACAACTTGGAAATGCCCTTTTTTATAATATAATTTTTGAATTTTTTTATCCTCTCCTATTATATAATTGTCTTTGGACTCCACTATACATATGAATACACAATGCAGTATTATTTTTTACAGCCTTCTAAAAAAATGGCAATATATGTCCACAGCACCTTTCATTGAACTCTCTACGAAATGTTTTAACACAAAACTGTGATTCTCCCCCTTATAAAATTTTTATCATTATCCAATCTAATGACGGTGAAATATTTATCAAAGTGATGCTCTACATTTCAATATTCACATTTATGCGAGACTTGAAATACGCATTAAAAA
Source organism: Dolomedes plantarius (assembly GCA_907164885.2). NCBI lineage: Eukaryota > Metazoa > Arthropoda > Arachnida > Araneae > Dolomedidae > Dolomedes > Dolomedes plantarius. Next base: position 8,845,468 of record OU015493.1, on the reverse strand, counting down.
GTGAGAGTGATTAACATATGTGACTACCGATGAAAAGTCACAAATTTATATATTAAAGCCTAATTATCAACAGAAAACCATTGGTGGATAATTTTTTAAAATTAAAAAACAAATAAGTGAAAACAGAGAAAGACTAATAGTACCTCTTGGAGTTGAAAAAACAAACTGCTTTAAAATTGCTATTTCTTTATTCATGCAAACTGATAAAAGTTTAACAGCACAGAAATTATGAAATATAATTAAAACTTCAGCTTTTCTTTTAAGTTTGCCCTTTTCAAACAATTAAAAATTGTTTTTTCAACATATAAAATATGTAATAACTTACATATTTTACATAATTAAGTAGATATAATTATTGAATATGAAATACAAAACTGAAGTTAATTCTCCACCAATTAATTTTTCATCCATTTGTAACTAAATTTAAAAATACCCACAGGACTTTAAAGAAAAAAAAAATTACACACATATATATATATATATATATAATATATAAATAAATAAAAGAGCATTTTTAATAGCCAATGGCATACTCACAAAAATCATATGAAAAAGTGTTTACCATGCTGAAACCACTGCATTACAATCAACCACAGCCATAAACCTACTACTTCACATGCAAGCAAGCAATTTATTATGGTACATACTTATGAAAACAGCTGTGGTTTCAGCATTACTACAGCACCTATCAAATACACAGTACCTGAAGTTGCAGCTGGATTTAGTTTATTTCATAAGATTATATGTACACTCAAATCCTATACATCTATACAGCATAATAAAAAAGAAGCTTAAGTTTCGATACGATAGACAAAGTCAGTGTTTGGCAAGTTTATTTCTCCACAACTACCATATGTTCTGCTTTTAATGTGGTAATAAATTGCTTGCTCCTTCTTTGCATGTAAAATCCTGGATGACTGTAGCTGATTGTGACACTGAATATTTAGTTCTTGTCATTCAGTATATCAAATTAGCAATAAACATCAGTTTTATAAGCACTTTAAAAAAATATGTGTATTTAACATATTTCACTTGCCAAACAAACATTTAAAACAGAAAAATATACAAGTAATTGGAATGGTATTTACAGAGTTAATGTATGTAACAAATTACATATTTTATACATATGATAATGCCAATTGATTTTAAATTTATACAGGTCCATCGTAAAATGAAGTTAAAAAAATTTCCTGATCAGCCTGATAAATCTTTGGCTTCGTACAAAGTCTGATCATATAATTCAGCTTTAACAATTCTCCCACCAAAAAATCTTCCATTTAGTGCATCCCTCGCACAGCAGGCCTCTAAAAAATTTAAAAAATTTGAGATGAGACACAGTTGAGTACAACAACATGGAAATGATAGAGAAATTTTCTAGTTTTAAACTCTGCTTAAAATGATACATTATTATTCAAGGGGAAGAAATTAATCAAATAAACAGAACAGTACTACTGTCTCTTAAATTTATATCCGGCCAAATTATATGACTGGACCTTTTTTTCATATTGAATGTGTTGTGAATTACTATTTTTATCATTTACAAATTGTTATAAATTCAAAAGGTACTTAATAACCAGGGTTGGCAAGTTTCTTCCAAAGTGGAAAAAAACGGCTGGAAGAAATAGGTTTCTTCCACTAGTGGAAGAAATGGAAGCAACTGTTTCTCTTTCAGAATTTACTATACAAGTTGCAACTTCGAAGATACAATAAATGCATTTCCTTATAAGTAACCTTAAGTAAATTTAATTAGACCCATAAATATTTAATTAATTATATATGCTAAATTAATAATTACATCAGTTTTTTAGCCAAGATCAGATCACACACCCGAACAAAAGAAATTTTATCCAAAATTCACAAGATCCATTAAAAGTTATCCATTTCAATTTAACCAGCATAATTTTCTATTATTTAAACTAATATACAATAATTATTGTATTAAAAATGTCATAAATATCCTCATTTTCCATACTACAGTGCAACATGGTATAACAAAACAAAAGTTTTTTAGCAGTAGGATGCTGCAATCGGTTTCTCAACTTAGAATGGATGAATGCAAAAGATGAAAAAATTCTTTGGATTAAAATGGGGGAGAGGGAAATAAACTTATCAGTACCAGCCCATACAAAGAATTGCATTCTAAATAAAATATATTAATAACATCTTTAATATTAATTAAGTTATGTACTTTAGATTTGATATAATATTATGCTTTCAGGTTAATTCTTTTATATAGTTAATATATTTTGATTTTGAGCATCTGTTTTGTTTTCTGTTCAGTCTTTCCAGTTTCTTCCACTGTCCTGGAAGAAACCCAACCCTATTAATAACATCCGATTAATTAGTGAATAAACTTCCTAAATAAAGGAAAGTATACAAAACTTGATTGATAAAAACCACACAAAATTTGGAGACAACTTTCTTTTTATTTTGATGCAGGAAATTTAGACAGACAGACCCCCCCCCCCCCAAAAAAAAAGGGGTGGTGGAGAGAGAAATAAGAGTCAGCTCTTTGAAAGGTTTAAATAATAACACTTTCAAACTTACTTAAAATTACTAGATCCACAATTGGCCACATAATTATCACTATTTACAATGAATTACACAGCGTTAAAGAGCAAATTTGTAGAACTAGAGATATGCTTTAATGAACAAGCTTAAAAACTTACCACTGGGAGCAGTAAATTCAACAAATATTTTTATAATAATCTCTGCATCATCATCTTCTGACTGCTTTTCTTGATAAATAATGACTCTATTTACTGTTCCATACCTTCCACATTCATCTGTAACTTCTGACTCTAAATCATCATCTAAGTCTTCCACTCCAACCATGTTTCGTAGTACAATAACAGATGACTGAAATAAAAAAAAATTACATTTACATATAAATTAATAAAAAACAGCCAAGAACAATTTAAATGAAATTCTTATGTTGAAATTAAGAAAAGCTATATGGAGAACACCTTATTTAGCACTATAATTATTAATATGGTTGAGAGTTTCTTTATTGTTCTTCATATACTGACCATTACAATTAAACTAATTCTAAATCATGAGACTGGATGCATTAAAGTGTAAACTGCAAGCTTATAAGTTATTTAAAAATCCATACTAAATAATGAAAACATGAAGTTTTGCTTATAACCGACCTAATGAAATTTAAAAACTAAATTGCAGAAAAAAAAAAAAAAAAAACAATAGAACAGTGTTGTTATATTATATAAGCTATGTATTAGTTTCAAGAATAGGATAGACGGCCAGAGGTAGGCCTATTGGTAGTGTGTCAGCTTTCGGTACTGAGGGTGCTCGGATCAAATCCTGACAAGTGCCATTCAATACCTTCATGTTTAGGCCAGATAAGGGCATGTTAAATCTGTAGACAGGAAAGTCCTATGAGGTCAGAGAGTGAGGAATGTACAATGCCCATAGATGTTGTCCCTGGGGATGCTCGGTCAAAATGGTGTTCTTTACAAATAGTGCAGTAGAATCTCAATTAATCATTTATTTCACAAAGTCCCGACGAGTTATGTTCCCGGATCTATTGTTTTCCTGCATTTATCGTTCAGCTGGTCCTTTGAAAAACAAAAGATGGAGATTCCACTGTATATTATTTTCAAAAAAGACTGAGTATCCAGTAGAAAACATGGACAAATATTTGAATTAAACATAGAACTATTCAATGATGGTATTATAAATGTATATATCTATATATATTAATTCCCCAGCAGGACATTTGTCTGAAGACATTCACTCATACCCTGATATGATTTGTTGGCTTTATTAAAATATAAGCACCAATCAGGTGAGGACCAAGGTCATCCCACCCCTTAGACCCCATGGGGAGTTCCAGTGTGGGGGAGGGAAATGAAGCTATCTCTCTTCGAGAGAGGTTGGGCGCTGTTCAGTTTATCCCAGGTGGTAATTGTTCAGTGTTAAAATCTTGGTTTAAGACTGGATAGTAGTCTCAGAATAATATGTATACAATTGTATAATTATTGTACATAAAGGTTGCAAATATTATATACTTCTTGTGTTCTCATTTGATGAGCACGTAACATGGCATTTGCTGCTCAAACTAGCAGGCTTCAGATATCCCACCGCTTGTATATCTGTCTATTACTGTTATAAAATATAATTATTAATTACAAAATATATTATTTTCTACATCGTTGTAGCTAAAAAAAATAATAGTAAGACATTTATTTTACTCTTTTAACCCAATAGATGAAAAACATTTAATCTGCTGGCTACTGTTATACAATGAAAAATATCTATTGCATTTAGAAATGTAACAGTACTATACAATGCAAATCACTGATTTTACCCAATATCGAACTGAAAGCATATAAACTGAACAAAAGAACACAATCTTAACTTTCACTCAACAATAACTTAATGGCCAGTACACAAATTCTCTGAAACATATTTCACTACCATTAGATTTTACTTATTGATTAAAAAAAAAAATTAACTATTAAGGATTTACTTCATTATATTTAAAAATAAAAAAGGACAATGCTGTAATTTTCTTTCAACAAATCAATTTTCAAGGCTTTTATAAAAATAGCCTATATAATCACAGTATATTTATTCCTACAACCCCAAAACATTCAGTAAATCTGATAGTACAATAAAATTTAGTATACTACTTCAAATAAAAAATTGCTCTCGCCTTGTAACTGAGAATTTTAGGCATTTTGCAGATATTTAAAATTAATAATTTCATAATCAAATATTGGTTACAATAAATTCAGTTCTATTGAATTATTCATTCAATGTAACACTTAAAAACACAACTGCATACCATGCAGAATGTAATTACAGAAATATATATATACATATATATATATTGAAATTTAACTTCACAATTCTTTGCATCATCCTTCTAAAAGCAGTTTTATAATTTTTACTTACAAGGTTTAAGCTTCTTTCTACTTCCCAGAGTGGGACGAGAAAGGGGGTGTTAAGCCACCTAAAAACTGAATATTTGCTTTCAAACATGATTCTCAGCAAAAACAGGGTAATTTCCTTGAAATCAATGTTTGACAAATTTTTCCATTATTTAAATATATAAACACAGCAGACAAAAAAAAGTCAATAAGTAATGGAGTATTACCTCAGTTCTCCTCATTAATTTTTGCATTAAAATGTGACGGGCATTTGTTCCTTTAATCATCATATTTTCCTGCTGCTGTAGCGTTTGAGGTTCCTGCTCTTCAGCTAATTTTTTTTCTAACTCTTCAAGCTTTTGTTTTTGAGCTTCACTTGCAGCACTCTCAGCTGTTTGTGCAGTTGAAGTAGCTACAGTAGCAGGCACTGATGTAGGTTTGATGTCAGCTGTTGTGGACATAAGGTCTAAGACAAAAGAACTACTAGGCACACTTTTGGAGCTAGGTGATTCAATTTCTGTTTTGACTGCAGTCACAACAGCTGCTAGAGATGGAGTCACAATAGGTAGGGTAACAACACCAGGAGGAGGAATTATTATAGGTGGACGAACAGGTGTCACACCTAGAAAAAAAAAATGTATTACTTTGTATTCAAATATTAATTTAGAACAAATAATTAACTTATGACAAATAAACATTGACAACAAAGCACAACAGCTGAAAAATCTCTCCATGATGTGATAAAATATTGTTTTTTCACATCACAAAAAAGATCTTTTAACCCTTCAGGCACACCAATTTTTTTAACACCAGGAGGCATGTGTGGCACAAAGTACAATGTCTCTTTCAACCTTAATTATTCTTTTTGTAAAAATCTTTTTTTCAAATTGAAAATAATTCTGCTTTTTATGACAAGATTTAAAATGTTGATAATATTGAGATAAATTTATAATTAAAGCCAAAGAATGCAGACACAGTCACCTTATTTCAAAACTGTCCGATTTATTGGATCTAAGGACAACTTGCGAATGGATTCCTATTATGTCAAAAAACCTAAACAACAACGAGGGAGTCCATCTTTGTGATATGCAGGATACTGTGTAATAGCTGCACATTTGCTCGACTACATAAACTCCTGCTTTTGTCATACTGTAATCCAGTATGATCACTGGTTTACCACGGTTAAATCATGACTAACAATGAAGGGAAAGGAATAGAAGGGTCCAAAAAATTATACCTGCATTAGAAAGGCTACAGCTATAAATAGAAACTGCTTAGAACATTCAACCCTGACATGTTAAAAAAAAAAAATAAAAAAAATAAAATTGAAAATTACAAAAATGTTGCACTCTTTACCTGGGTGCAACCGCTGAAGTGTTAATACTTTAAAATGAAAAATTGTTGCATAATGATTAACAGCAAGAACCTGCTAATTCAAATCAATTCCTGGGCCAAACTTATTTGGATTAATCTCTTCATCCAGTGCATTTCTTTTTAATATAAAGATATAATAATACAGTGTACCATTAAGAGAGCAACAGTATTTAAAGAGTTGCAGTTAAGAAGACAAAGGAGAAAAGCAAATTAGGAAAATGCAATAGCAGTAATTAGGGATGGATATAAGGAAAAATGAAAGTTAGCTGAAGAACTTAACAAAACTCTACACCTTCTAGTATTGCTCCTAAAAGTTGTTGAGAATGAAGTAACTGAATGGTTTACAGACTGTGATTACAATAAATAACATATTACTGAAAGCAACAATGTGTCCATCAGAGTGAGACAACTCAGAATGATCAGAAGAGCAGGTATATAATGTCATAGCCCCAGTATAGAAGTTGCTGATGCACCAAATAAGACAGTTTATGTTGAAAACATGCTGATCTAAACCATCAACAGATATAATGTTCAATGGGGGGGGGGGGGAAGAGAAAGAGACATGACTAAGTTAATAGAGCGAAGGATTAGTAATTTAAATAAGAATCAAAACATATTTACATATTTTATGTAAACACAAAATATACTAAAAGAATGTTATGCTTCCCTTACTTTCTTAAGGATGGTTTGCTTCTGGGAAGGCTTTATTTTATTTATATCTTGCTGTTTGGATTAAATGGAATTTCATACTACCACAGTGAAGAATATAATTTTTTTTATTTTTTTTTGGGGGGGGGGGGTTTAAATACATCAAACCACATTCACATTTGGCAGTTATAAAACCTTGTAAGCTTTTACTATATTTGAGCCTTTTCATTGTACTCTCTTAGGTGCTTGAAGTAAGTCTCTGCAGTAGATAGGTCTTGAAGTTTATATTTGCACAGCTTTTTTTTCATAGGATTTTAAGAATTAGGTTTAATACACACAGAAAGAACAGTTTATCTTGTAAAAATATCATTGAAAAGATGTATATTGCAATATAACTGAATATTATGTATGAAATTGTAGCACTCTAAAGATCACAAAAACATATTAACCTGTAATTATTCCAGGAGCATTTGCTGCTAGTACAGGTTGAGGCAAAATTGATGGTGTAACTAAACCAGGAGTTCCAATTGTAGGTATAGTTAAACCAGGTGGGGGTATTACAGGACTGAGAGCTGCAGTTTCTGTAGCAGTAGCTGTAACCACTGGAGCAACAGCAGCAGGTGCTCCTAAACCAAGAGCCTGATGGGAAAATATCAAATTATGAGACATATATACACAAACTTATTTTTGAATCAAAACATTTATTAGCTACAATCATATGACTATTTACAGATCAACATTATATTCAAGATTCATAAGTCAAATTTGAAAGACTTTCTCAAGGATACTTTCAATAGTCTGATGATAATACATACAAAAAAATACACTTAATTATTAAAGATTTGCATATAGCTTTGGAACTTCAGTTTTAACACTGAAATTTCCAGTAACTAATATAATTATGTTTTCCAATCAAACTAATCACAATGAACAGGATTTTTAATACTAAAAATCATCTATCCATAATATTAAATATACCACCAAGAGCAGAGTGAGGAGAGGGATTTGAGGGTTAAATTCTCCCTGAAAGTTATGTTATTTGCAGAAGTTTTGGTATGCAGTTCAACCTCCTCCACCCCATTACAAAATTTCTAGCTGTACCACTAATGAACTATTAAGGCAATAGAGTTAATATTTGTTTATAGTAGTAATAGGGCTTGTGTGCTTGAAGCGGCCTTGCAGTAGCGTGCTGGCTTTCGGTACTGAGGGTGCTCAGATTGAATCCTGGCATGCACCAATAAATACCTCTGTGTCTAGGCTGGATATAGGCACATTTAATCCATAGACGAGAAAAGTCCCCCTATAAGGTAAGAGTGGGTACAATTTCCCCCCCAGATGCCATCCCTGGTGGTGCTCAGTCAAAATTGAGATACAACTAGCTAAGACAGACTCCAATCCTTGTGGTACTATATATAAACTGGAGCCGCACACTTCAGCCTGAAGCCTATATGGACCTGGTCTGGAACTTCCAGCCAGGGGGCATAAGAAACAACAACAACAGGGTTTGTGTGTATGTACAATTTTTAATGTCACAATTGAAAACAAAAATTTCCACAGCAAGAGTAAGACATGCTTGCATTTCATTAATACATATAAATCAGCAAAGATCAACCTGTTACAGTTTAAGATATTCATAATTTCTTAATGTTATTGTTTTCATCAGAATGACCATATATGCATATATATATATATATATATATATATATATATATATATATATATATATATATATATATATATATATATATATACACACACATATATGTATGTATGTGTGTGTGTGAACTTTCTGGCTGTTAATTCAAATTTGACATGTTTGAAGCTTTCATCAAACAAATAATTGGAATTAATATTTAACAATCCACATAAAAAAGAGTGGACAACTTGTTATTCACAATCATGATACATATCTGAAGTGTATTAAATACAAATTACTCAATACAAATTACTCTTCAGTTGTTTGTCATATGGAAGCTGTACCTGATTTAAGGATCAAGCAGAACAGTAGGAAGAATTGCAAAAGTAACTACTTAAGTATACAACAACTAAGAGAAGCAATTTCACAACCCACCCCTCAATAAAAAATTTCCTTGATCATAAAATATTAAAAATATCCCAGGCTTCAAAATTAAAAGATTTGAGACAACCAAAAAATTTAAATTATCTTTGATAATAAAAAGTGCCTCCTAAAACATCATAAACTGTTTCTCTTGCACTAAAATATGAAAAATAGAAGCACATTGAAACCAGGAAGGATTTAAAGCTATACACTACATTTTTATCGCAAGGGTAGGAATAATTTCTACATTTAAAAATATAATTTGAAAATAAGGAATAAATCTATGCTTACAATTGCATTGCTAGCAACTGCATCCATGGCTTGAATCTTGGCTGTGGCAGCTGCAGCAGCAACAGCTGCTGCTGTAGGCATAGTACTTGCTGTCGTAGGAGCCTGTAAGGCATTAGGTGGAGTGATCGCCTAGTAGAGAAATAGAATAATTTTCAATTACAATTAATGCATAATGAGTGTGTCTATTAGATAAATTTTAAATATCTGATAATTTAAAATATACTTACTCGACCAACTCTTAAGTACTGACCACCCAGGTCAAATAAATTCATGGACGAAATGGCATCTTGTGCAGATTGATAGTTTTCATACTCTATGAAACCATATCCTCTAAAAATGAAAGGTGTAAGTATTTAAAAAGACACAAAACATGTAAACAACAGTTATAACATTTCTTGTCCAACACTCACTTATGTTTTCCAGGAATTCCACCACTTTGCAATTTACACATTTTAATTTTCCCAAAAGCTTCAAAAACACTGAAATATAAAAATTTATTTAGTGAAGATAATAAAATATAATGAATAGATTTACAGCATTTGCAACACACTTTGTAATACATTAAAGATATTTTTACAAAACATAAGTTTTCAAGAGTCTGCATACAACTCATACCCCATCAATTTTTACATAATTTTCATACGAATAAAGAATCAATGTAAACTCCGACCAATTTTTATTTGTCTTGTTTGCTGCTAGTACATAGCTAAAGAAATAAAATTGGAAAACTTTTTTTAGATTAAGAGTTTATATAAACAGATGTAAACAGTCAACATTTTTAGAATTGCTCCCTTTAAAAGACAAGCAGCCCTTTCCCCGAGCCCTAAAGGATACTTGTTTGTTTTTTTGAGTCATAGGTCCTCACAGAATTTCTTTTCGGAGTTTTAGGTCATTTACATTGAGGCATGCAGATAAAGATGATTCAATACAAAACTTTGATATAAATAAGTTTTATATGATTGAGAAAAGTTTGGGAGAGTTTTCTCATGGTATTAATGGAGTATGACATCCAAAATAGAATTCTAATAATGGTAATATTTAGCTCTTTAGAACAAATGAATCACTGGATAATAGTTTTTGAAGGCAGACGATGTGTCAATACTTCCCCAAAATATACTGTAAAAGGTAACATTCTAATATAATTATGAAATTATTCATAATTTTTTTATGTAATTCTTTAAGTAGCTACAATTTAAATGGACACTGGGACAAATTTCACCAGCATTTACCTAAGGAGATTGAAAAATGTTTGTGATGCAAATTTAAAATGGTACCCTTACAACTAACAAACCAATACCAAATACTTAGGAATGCATATTTATATAAAATATTCATGAAAGGAGAGGAAGTTATGGTAGAGAGAAAAAGAACAAGCAGAATGAAATATCTATAGGAGTGTAACAGTAGCATCCTTCAAGGTACTGGGGTTTATCAGTTCTAATATCCATTTAACTATCTCACCAACAGGAAAATACAGAGGAAATCTTAAAATTGCTTATAATTCTAGGTTATATCTATGAATAAACCAGGCAAAATCTAGAAGTATGGGTTATGGATGAAATAAATAACAAGAAATTAGAAGTAATAGTCAAAAGTTACACAAATCAGTACTTGAGAGGCTAAAAAAAGATAACATAACAAATGTAAAAATATATCAAAATTTTTCAACAGTGACTAAACTCTCTAAATTCCCATTCCTGTCAGTTATTCGCTTTATTCAAATAAAAATGACCAGTTTTGTGCTTTTCCATTCTTTTTCTTACTGGCTCTGTCTACATTTGAAGCTTATCTTTTTTTTTTTTCTATTTTAATAATCCTGATCCTTTATATAAATTCATTTCGTCCGAAGAAAATTCAGAATTACAATATGAATTGCATCCAAAAAAGTTTTTTTAATGCAGAAACTAAGTTTATTTTTTTATATAATTTTAGTCTACTTTCTGCTGTTAGAAATAATTTAAAGTTTTGTCTCATACAGTTTACCTTAACTGTGGGACACCCAATTTAATGATGTAACATTCCTTCTGTATTTTTATATAACAAAACTAAGCAGCTCCTCTTACGCTATGAATAAAACCAATGGATATTTAAATGAGGGAAAAAAAAAGTATCAAAGGAAAACATTAAATCCAAATATCCACATCTTCCATTTACAATGGTTTCTATTTCTAAATGTACAGATTTTTTCTCACAAAGTGTCAGTAAGTAGTAATCATAATGAATGAACTCATTCTCATATTTTGCCTTTAAATATTTGTGTATTCTATAAAATACCACTTAGCTTAAATACAAGGCAGATTTGAATAGAATTCACAGAAAAACAGCACATTTAAAATTTTATAAATTATAACAAATCTATGGCAAAAAACAACTTTAAATAAAAAAATTATATCAATGGACTAATTTTTTTTTTTTGAAAATCATAAATTTTTAAAATTTGTTTAGTGAATGATAAATAAATGCAACTGAATCAAGCAGTCTCATTTAAACAATTCAGCCATGATATAAATATACTGGAGAATTAGAAACTCATTAACCATGGATAAAAACTGACAGAATGGGAAAAAAATTAACTGCATCCAATGACTCCCACTTAATTAGCAGATAAAAACTTTATTCATTGCCTTCTTATTTTGATTTATGAAATCCAATACATTTTATAAAATATTATTAAAAAAAAATCAGGAATGTGAGTAACAGCCATTTTTCTCACTACAATTTAACTAAAAATTTAATGAACTTAAAAAAAAAATGCACTAGAAATTTCAATTACTAATGATAATCATCCAATGCACTATTGAGCTTCTCTGTAAAATTAATATTTGCTTATTTTTATATTATAACTTGCTTGTACCTTGTTTAAACAAAAAAATTCAAGATGATAGATTTTATCCCTAAAACTAAAATGATTCATTGTTCAGATGATACAAATGTGAAAAAAGTAACTGAATGATGAAAATATTTGGTCAAGTGGTCAATTCTGAAAATAGTATCTTTCAGCAACTGTGATGGAGCTCAATTAATGGTTTCATATAAGACTCATCAATAAGACTGAACAGATGCCCATAATGGAAGGGACAGTCTCATAAACAAGGATGACGGATACATAAATTAAGACTGTAATTTTTATATATTTTGTAAAACTCAAACAGTTGCAATATTTCATTAAGTTTATCTACCATATATGAATCCTCCTTTAAGCCTTATTATCATAGTATCAAGTGATAAATTTTTATTTCTATTAGAGAAGAATGTACTCAATCAATGTAACTAAGGGATTAATACCAATTCTATACATTTATAGATCCCGGAGAGATTGCTTATATTAAATTTTGGGTGCCAGGCATTTTTGCAAAAAATTTGAAAAAATGCAGAATGCACGATAATGTTTAAAATTTTCCTTCAGTTAAC